>CM064483.1:14820725-14825725 GCA_032716605.1 Paralithodes platypus | reverse complement strand
CTACCCCCTCCTTTCCCCCTCCCCTTCCTTTCCCCCTCACTAACTCCCTCTTCCTCCCCTCCTTCCCCGCACGTACCCCCTCCTTTCCTCCCCTTCCTTCCCCTCCCTAACTCCCCTCTTTCCCTCCCCTTCCTTCCCCTCACTAACTCCCCTCCTTTCCCTCCCCTTCCTCCCCCTCAACCCCCCCATCCTTTCCCCTCCCCTTCCTTCCCCCTCACTAACCTCCCCCCTTTCTTCCCCCTCACTAACCCCCCCCCCTCCTTTCCCTCCCCCTTCCTTCCCCCTCACTACCCCCCCTCCTTTCCCTCCCCCTTCCTTCCCCCTCACTAACCCCCCTCCTTTCCCTCCCCCTTCCTTCCCCCTCACTAACTCCCCTCCTTTCCCTCCCCCTTCCTTCCCCCTCACTAACCCCCCTCCTTTCCCTCCCCCTTCCTTCCCCCTCACTAACCCCCTCCTTTCCCTCCCACTAACCCCCCTCCTTTCCCTCCCCCTTCCTTCCCCCTCACTAACCCCCTCCTTTCCCTCCCCCTTTCTTCCCCCTCACTAACCCCCCCCTTTCTTCCCCCTCACTAACCCCCTCCTTTCCCTCCCCCCCCTTCCTTCCCCCTCACTAACCCCCTCCTTCCCCTCCCCCTCACTAACCCCCCTTCCTTTCACCCCCTCCCCCTTTCTTCCCCCTCACTAACCCCCCCCTTTCCCTCCCCCTTCCTTCCCCCTCACTACCCCCCACTAACCTCCCCTCCTTGCCCTCCCTTCCTTCCCCCTCACGACCCCCCTCCTTCCCCTCCCCCTTCCTTCCCCCTAACTAACCCCCCACCTTTCCCTCCCCTTCCTTCCCCCTAACTAACCCCCCTCCTTTCCCTCCCCCTTCCTTCCCCGAACACATACCCCCCCCCCGTCCTTCCCCTACACGAACGCCTTTTCCACTCTCCCTTTCTACCCCCTAACTAACCTCCCCCCCTTTCCCTCCCCCTTTCTACCCCCTAACTAACGTCCCCCCCCCTTCCTTCCCCATAACTAACCCCCCCCCCTTTCCCTCCCCCTTCCTTCCCCCCCCCCCCCCCCTCCCCCCCCCATAACCCCCCCCCCCCCTCCCCCTTCCCTCGTGCATATCACCCCTCACGGCTCCCTAGGTGTATGTAGATGCTATGCAGATTAGTTTACAAATTAAGCTGTGTGTGTGACATGTGTGTGTCTGTGTACAGTCTTGTTTGTGTGCGCGTGGGATGTGTGTGTCTGTGTCTGTGTGTACCGCCTTGTTTGCGTGCGAAATGCGTGTGCTCGGCTTCGTGTGTGTTTCTGTATATGTGTAAGATAATTTGAATGTGTTTTTGTGTTTTTTTGCTTGTTTGTCTCCATGCCTACGTATGTGTGTATACTACGTTCGTTGATATACAGACGGAAATGCTGCTCGAAAAGGTATAAGCATTATCAAAACTATATTTCCATATAAACAACGTGTTTTCTTTACAAGTATAAAATAAAAAAAAGTTGCTTCTATACAATGGTGATATGATAAAATAGTCATATAAGTTTATATCGCCAAAAGTTAAACATAAAAATACAAATATATGTCGTCGAAAGTTTAATTGACAAAGCATAACCCTCCAAGCACGATTTCCGATAACATGTATCCGATAAACTGTATCAGAGTCTGACATCTGCAATAATATGATAGTTAATTGGTTTAATATTTGGGTAATTTAATCGTGGTTCATGGTGTTTGTTCATGATTTAATGCTCCAGCCTTTAAAAAATCGTCAAACTAGAAGTATCAGTATCGTGTATCCGAAATAGTTTGATATGGTAGTTATTTATTTAAGCATTTGGGTAATTTTTGGTGTTTCTTGATGTTTGTTCTTGGTTTTAGGCTACAGTCTTTAAAATATCGTCAACATTGAAGTGACATTGATCGATCACAGCCTTTAATTTAGTATATTTTGAATCTGGTAGTGACTCCGAGTCTAGTATTGGATACGTGGCCTCGTGTGACGCCGGACGAAGGCTGGTTCCTCCTAAATTACAGGGTTTGTTATCGCTCGCCAGGATTTTTTTCTTTCAAAAGTAATGGGGCTAAACATGATGAGGGGGTTCAGACAACCGCCCCCCCCCCCCCTTTAACCCTTTCACGCATATGACGCGATGTTGAGCCTATTAGGGATACTTTAAAGCCTTTGTTACCATCAGGGGTATTTAGAAACCTTTAGTTTAGTTCCTTCAACCTCTGCAGTTGTCTTTGAGTTAGCTGTGGGCAGAAAACTAATTTTGGAGAGGTAATTATAAGAGTGAGAAAACTCAATTTTGTATTGCTAATCTGGCAACCTCTGCGTCATAAATGCGTGAAAGGGTTAAACGAACCTCGAAAAAATAGATAAAGAATTGTATTTTTTCTTTTTAGTACGAGATAGCTTTAAAAAAAAATCAATCTGCTTGCTGACTATTAATAAACTATTTTATTCAGATTGGGAAGGGTATATGGAAACCAGAGGGCTAATTGAGTTAGTTTTTGCCCTTATAATTCCCACAGATCCTTCCTAAACTGTATATAGTCGTCTAATGATAGCCAGAATAAACGGCCAAAACCGCGTCACGATCCTGAAGGGGTTAATTTGATTGACCTGGTAATTATATCTTGAGATGACACGCCTCTCTTGCCTGTAGCTGAGAGACTGCATTAACCCCTTTAGCACGATGACGGTCTTTTGACATTTGATTTCGGCTACATTTAGACGATTTTGTGCAGTATAAGAAAGCTCTGTGGTAGTAAAAAGGGTTAATTTAGATAGTTCGAAGCCTGCTAATTGCTGGAGGCGATTTAAAAGAACGACACCGATACTGAATGGGTTAAAACCAAGCAGGAACATGGTAGAAGTGGTTTCCGTACTGATGATGATGATGATGGTAGTTACTGGAATGTTGGTGGTAGTAGAGTTATTGGTTGTAGTTGTGGTAGTTAAGTTGTAGGTGGTTTGGGCGGTTGTTATATTGGTTTGTTTGTTGGGGTTGTGATAGTTGTAATAGTGTGAGGTAACGTTTGCTCTTGACTATACCTGGTGGGCTAATTATGTTGTTGATACTGAGAAGGGGATGCAGATGAGGTGAGCGAGTAATTACCTGCTTGTTGGGGGGTTGTTGTTGTTGTGGTTTTGTTATTGGTGGTGATGTTAGTGGTTGTGGTTGTTGTAGGGATAGTAGGTGGTGGTGTTGTTGGTGGTTACAGTATATGGGCTCTCGTAATTTAGGTTATTATATTACGGGTTGTTATTGCTGGAGTTGTGGTTGTGATTGGTAATTAGTGTGAGGTAACATTTGCTTTACTATACCTGGTGGGGTAATTATGTTGTTGATACTGGGAACGGGATGCAGATGAGGTGAGAGAGTAATTACCTGCTTGTTTATTTATTTATTTAGGTTTTTTCTATGTGGATGAGGGAGACTTAATGAAAAACTGCCTGTGACGAGTGCCCCCCCCCCCCCCCAGAGTTGAAAGAGTGACAGGGCCAAAATCAAGGAATGTTCGAGCCAAAGTGTCTGGGCACACCGAGTTTGAAGCAATTTACGTCATAGGATGAGGGAAAGATTGATTCAGGGAGAGAGTTCCAGAGCTCAGCTGTTGAATAGAAGAAAGATTGGGAGTATCGTTTCACTCTTGGGTTGGAGAATTGCACAGAGTAGGGGTGGGAGTGTTTTTTTGTGTTGTTCAAGACGTGTAGATAGATGGATAAATTGGATTTTGGAAGCATTGGAAGTAACAAGACTTTCTCTGCCCCAAACTGGAAATGGTTGTTAGATCAGAAGATAAATGTTCCATGGCTTCATCCCCTGAGCTTATTTGTGTTCTTATAGCTAAAGGGATAGAACACAACTTTAACGTGACTATACTATAAAGGTGAGTGAGCATGATTCCCCCTATAGATGGCGTTGAAAGACATACCTGGTTGCCTTAGGTTAATTACAGAAGGTGGTAAGGGCTACTTAACCAGGCTATTATGATCCCTAATGATCTAAGGTGAATGGTGGAGTGCTGGTTATAGTGAGAGAAGGGATCTGTTGGGGGTTCATACTCCTTTGGCGTTAGTATTAAAGGGGGATGGGCCGTTTTTCTGGTCCCCCTTCTTACTCATATTTAGCCCCGTTAGATTTCAGACTTTATGACGTTTGGCCCATTAGTTTGGCGATTTTAAGATTTTTCGCCCCATTTCTTTGTCAATATTTCAGACATTTCATGTCATTTATGTGTCGATTATTTCCTGGCGAGCGATAGCTAGCCTGTAATATAAGAGATGTAATTTAAGAGACGTGTATTTATAAGTAACAATGGTTGGAATATCACCATGACGTGGTCGCTTGAATGGAGAAATTATAACCACATGACTAAAATAGTTATATTATGAAGACGTGACAGTTCCTCTTAAGGAGAGAGGGGTGTATTTATTTATGTATATTTGTATTATTTTTTTTTTAGTTTCCTCCCTAGACCTCCATCAAACTTAAACCAAAAAATATCCATTAGATCCCCCTTCTAGATAAACTTGTACATTTTCGGTAGAAAAATTTCCCGGCCATAGGCCGGTTCTTCCCAAATTACAAGCTCACTATCTTTCGCCAGGAAAAACATCGACACCTAAATAGCACGATAGGTCTTAATAGTGAACAAATAGCACGATAGGTCTTAATAGTGAACACATTGACACCTAAATAGCACGATAGGTCTTAATAGTGAACACATTGACACCTAAATAGCACGATAGGTCTTAATAGTGAACACATTGACACCTAAATAGCACGATAGGTCTTAATAGTGAACAAATAGCACGATAGGTCTTAATAGTGAACACATTGACACCTAAATAGCACGATAGGTCTTAATAGTGAACACATTGACACCTAAATAGCACGATAGGTCTTAATAGTGAACACATTGACACCTAAATAACACGATAGGTCTTAATAGTGAACAAATAGCACGATAGGTCTTAATAGTGAACACATTGACACCT
>CM064483.1:14798225-14818225 GCA_032716605.1 Paralithodes platypus | reverse complement strand
ATACGAAATGCTCTATACTGAATATACTATATAAGTTTCTTTGAACCATATATTTTCAGTCTAGTGTTTGATTCCAATGCGAAATCACCAACAACTAGTGTGAGCAAAGCACTATCATTTCAGGCTCGCTATCGCTCGACAACTAAATGTCACAAAAGGTCTAAATATTGTATTTACCTTTGTAATTGATTCGACCTAGTTCTCCCTTCCCCCTCGCTCAGAAGGTATCGGAATTGCTCACTACCCTTATGCCAAGAAAGTAGATCGAAACTCTTGAACATAACTCCATAACTCACAAAGGACTAGAGTAATCGAGCTAATATGTCTACCATTTGGGAAGGGCCAGTCAGGGAATAGGTGTGGACATTTGCAGCCCATTTGCTCTAGCCCTTTTTTTATATTTATAGAGGATAGGATTCACGATTTCTGTCCCACCTATTTGGAACGGGTTGATTGGAGGCGGCGAAGTTTGCGCAGGACTGAATATTATGATTTGTTGTTGCCCTTCTGTATGTTATTTGTTGTTGCCCTTCTGTATGTTATTTGTTGTTGCCCTTCTGTATGTTATTTGTTGTTGCCCTTCTGTATGTTATTTGTTGTTGCCCTTCTGTATGTTATTTGTTGTTGCCCTTGTATGTATGTTATTTGTTGTTGCCCTTCTGTATGTTATTTGTTGTTGCCCTTCTGTATGTTATTTGTTGTTGCCCTTCTGTATGTTATTTGTTGTTGCCCTTCTGTATGTTATTTGTTGTTGCCCTTCTGTATGTTATTTGTTGTCCCCTTCTGTATTTATTTTTTGTTGCCCTTCGTATGTTATTTGTTGTTGCCTGTATGTTATTGTTGTTGCCCTTCTGTATGTTATTTGTTGTTGCCCTTCTGTATGTTATTTGTTGTTGCCCTTCTGTATGTTATTTGTTGTTGCCCTTCTGTATGTTATTTGTTGTTGCCCTTCTGTATGTTTGTTGTTGCCCTTCTGTATGGGGTTATTTGTTGTTGCCCTTCTGTATGTTATTGTTACCCCCTTCTGTATGTTATTGTTACCACCTTCTGTATGTTATTGTTACCCCCTTCTGTATGTTATTGTTATCCCCTTCTGTATGTTATTTGATGTTGCCCTTCTGTATGTTATTTGGTGTTGCCCTTCTGTATGTTCTGTTGTTGCCCTTCTGTATGTTATTTGTTGTTGCCCTTCTGTATGTTATTTGTTGTTGCCCTTCTGTATGTTATTTGTTGTTGCCCTTCTGTATGTTATTTGTTGTTGCCCTTCTGTATGTTATTTGTTGTTGCCCTTCTGTATGTTATTTGTTGTTGCCCTTCTGTATGTTATTTGTTGTTGCCCTTCTGTATGTTATTTGTTGTTGCCCTTCTGTATGTTATTTGTTGTTGCCCTTCTGTATGTTATTTGTTGTTGCCCTTCTGTATGTTAGTTTTATTTGAGGGCTTCTTAACCCCGGGTTTTTTTTTTTTTTTTTTTTTTTTTTTTTTTTTTTTTTTTTTCTCCTCTCTATATTCCAACTTACTTCCTCTCGGGCATTGGCTGAGAGCCTTAACATTCACCGCTTTACAATGAACAGTGAAGCCCGTGAGGTCTTGTTCCAGTCTAGGGAGTGAGACATGTGAAGCACGTAGAGTACAACGACCACCTGCCATCTTGCCTTCACATGAGGCACGGTGCTCACTCATGGCCCGAAACGACCCCATCTCTGAAGCCACCTCGTTCCCGTGCTTCACTGTCTCATCCCCTACACTCGGACTCTCACACTTACACACACACAACGCCACCTGTTGAGCAGATAACTCACCAGGCATTGCACCCCTATAGCATATTTTGAATATGGGAATATTCATACAGTGCTATTTAATCAGGGAACAATGAGGGTATTTTAAGGGATGGGAGTAGTTATTTGCTCATTTGTATATATATATATATTTTGTATTTTTCTAGTTTGCTCCCTAGACCTCCATCAAGCTTAAAACAAAACACTCCCCCAAGACCCTCCTTCAAGATAAATTTGTACATTTTTCGATAGAAAATTTCCCGGCCGAAGGCTGGTTTCTCCTACATTTGAGGCTCGCTATCGCTCGCCATGTAAAAAGACACATAAATGCCACGAAAAGTCTTACTTAATATTGACAAAGAAATTGGGCAAAGGGTCTTAAAATCGCCAAAGTAATGAGCCGAACATCATAAAATCTGAAAACTAATGGGGCTAAACACGAGGAAGAAAGAAGGGGGACCAGAAAAACGACCCATCTCCCCTTAATGTTGAGTGTGTGTGTGTGTGTGTTTGTGTACGAGAGAGAAAGGGGTATTTGAGTGTGTGTGTAGGTGAGGGTGCGCAATGAAGTATCTTATTTGGTTCAAGTACTATTGTTATGGAGTTCAATTGGGCTCATTTGTGTGTGTGTATATGTTTATGTGCGTGTGTGTGGGTGTATGTTTGTGTGCGTGTGTATGTTTGTGTGTGTGTTATCGTGTACTGAAATAGCGTAGATTGTGTATACGTGCTGGAAATGCAATATAGAAATATTCTTATCACTTCAAAGGCGATGAAAGTGATACACGCTCTCACAGAATTATTTTTAAACTGGATCTCGGAGATGAAAGATGAAGGTACTGTTTTGCATGTGTTAAGGTGATTGATAGATGTACTCTTATGTAGAGTACCGGGATATACAGTTGTTGTTGTTGTTGTTTTTCCCCAAGCTGCCTGGCCGAACAGCCCCAAGGCCCCGAGCAAGGCCAAGGCCACAACCGAGCGCCCCCACAGAACCCTCCCCGCCGACCACAATAAAGCCTGGGTGACCGAAGCCAGTCCACGGCGGGGAGCTGAGGAGGGTGCGGAAACGCCCGGGAAACCAAAGCCCCACCCAGGGCCCTGTGCCCCTCAGCAATTATGAAGAGAAAGTTGAGGGGCAAAGGAAAAATGTGACGCTTTGGCTTCCAATCTTGGTAGATTAGGAGGTCAATCCACGCAAGAGACGCCGTCACTTGAGATCTAGAAAATATATAAGTAAAAGGAACAGTCAGAGTAAGCTATGGGTATGGCAGAGATCGCGCAGTTCTCACTCTGATAGACCAGCCCATCACCACATGACTAGAACCCAATCCTCTCGGCATCAGCTAGGAAAGGCCCTAGAAAGCCGCCTTTGGCGGGGGGATAGCTCCCCTATTTCAACCCTTTTCGGGGTTGGGCACCCGCCCAATTGTATGATTGTATGTACTCTTATGTAGAGTACCGGTATATACAGTAGATTGTATGTACTCTTATGTAGAGTACCGGTATATACAGTAGATTGTATGTACTCTTATGTAGAGTACCGGTATATACAGTGTATGTACTCTTATGTAGAGTAACCGGTATATACCAGTAGATTGTATGTACTCTTATGTAGAGTACCGGTATATACAGTAGATTGTATGTAGAGTATATAGATTGTGTGTACTCGTATGTAGAGTATATAGATTGTATGTACTCTTACGTAGAGTATATAGATTGTATGTACTCGTATGTCTAATTGTTGTGTCATGTATCGGACGAATTGATGGCGGAGTTTGATTGTTGGATATACCCGTCTTGCAACACAATCCCACCCCTACTCTGTACAACTCTCCAACTCAAGAGTGAAACGTTACTCCCAATCATTTTTCTATTCAACAGCTGAGCTATGGAACTCTCTCCCTGAATCCATCTTTCCCTCATCCTATGCCTTAAATTGTTTCAAACTCAGTGTGTCCAAACATTTTGGCTCGAACGTTCCTTGATTTTGGCCCTGTCACTCTTTTAACTCTGGGGGAGGCACTTGTCACAGGTAGTTTTGCCTTTTGTCTCCCACATCCACATAGAAAATAACAAAAATACACACACGGTCATACCTACCATTCAGGAACAAAAGAGAATATACATACATACAGTCATACACATAGACACGCACACATGCAGGCAAACACAGAAACACACATACCTGTATTTTGTAAATATATATATATATATATATATATATATATATATATATATATATATATATGTATGAGTGAGTGAGTGAGAGATATCACACACACACACACACACGTACAGAAGCCAACAACACCGGCAAATGAAACCACAGAGGGTAAAATAACCAACAATAAAAATAACTGCCAAACAAAAACCATACCAGAAGGGTGGAGAGAGAGAGAGAGAGAGAGAGAGAGAGAGAGAGAGAGAGAGAGAGAGAGAGAGAGAGAGAGAGAGAGAGAGAGAGAGAGAGAGAGAGAGAGAGAGAGAGAGAGAGAGAGAGAGAGAGAGAGAGAGAGAGAGAGAGAGACCATAGTAGTAAACAAAGACAGAATATAGTTTAAATAACAGTAAATATGTGTATAAATGTTAAGATATAACCTAGAGGACTACTAAATATACCACTATGTACAGTATAGCAAATACCTGTAATTATTAAAAATACTGTATGGTTAAATATAAAAATAGGCAAACAAATATATATATATATATATATATATATATATATATATATATACATATACACACACACACACAAGGTGTTTCAGTTGATGTTTTCATAAATGTCATAGTATTCGACAGGCAATAATAAGACTATTTTATTCTATGACGTTCGGGATGGGTATTTATAATTACGGAGATATTGTACATCGAAAGTTATAGATGAATACAAACTAAATGCAGTCTAACACTGTAAGGGGTAACAACGAATGTTTCAAAGCTAGCGCAAGGCAGAAAGGCTCTATTTAAACCGGTATCACACGAGAGCTTTTATAGCCAACATTCGATGGTCAACATTTTGCTGGCAACATTTTTGGAATATTGTGCACTGGTATCAGAAAATAGACTGATGATAGATGAATTTAGGTGATCGAAATATTTTAAACGTTGACCTAAGCTGTCAGACCAGTGTTGAGGATAAATGTTGAGGGAAATAGCGCTCGTGTGATGCCGGCTATATACCCGGATAACGAGGTTAGAAAAGCGTTTGGGAATCGCTCCACCACCGACAGAAAGCGATCCCCTGAAATGCAACCAGTGGCCAGATGTTTTTGTTTACGGCATACCTGTGTGTGTGTGTCTGTGTGTGTGTGAACGTGTGGGTGTGTCTGAACGTGTGTGTGTGGGTGTGTGTGAACGTGTGTGTGTGTCAACGTGTGTGTGTGTGTGTGTGTGTGTGTGTGTGTGTGTGTGTGTGTGAACGTGTGTGTGTGTGCAAGGGCGTATTGGTCCGTGTCTGTGTGTGCGTATATAGTTTTGCTTGTGTGTATATATGTGTGTGTGTGTTACTCTTGTGCGTATGCGTTTGTGTACACATGTTTGTTTAATTTGATGTGTTTTATGTCTGTATATGGGTTTTTTGTGAATGTGTGTTTCGTGTGTGTGTGTAATGGCCTCTCTCTCTCTCTCTCTCTCTCTCTCTCTCTCTCTCTCTCTCTCTCTTCTATATATACAGTATATATATACAGTATATATACAGTATATATATATATATATATATATATAAATATATTAGTGTGTGTAGGTGGCCTACTATGTGCGTATAGCGAGGACAGGAAGAGGGTTTCTATTTCTCCTTTTATACCAGTGTGTGTGGCCGACGTTGTAATATATGTTTGGCCACAACGTTTTCTATCCCCCCCCCCCTCCACCCCCCCCCCCCCCCCCCCCCCCCCCCACACACACACACACACCGCCGACTATCTAGGGTTGCGGGACCTGAAGAGAGTTATTTTGGCTCTGTTAGGTGAGAATGGGGAGGTGGTGATGGTTACGTTTAAATGGAGAGTTAATAGTTTCTTTGGGGAATTTTAGTGTGCGTTTATTATCTTTGTGGCTTTAGTTGGAGTAATTCTGGTTTTTGTTTGGCGAAAAAGGGATGGTTACGTTGAAATGGGAGTTAACGCATTGAAGATGACGCATTTGGACAGTTTATCCTAACTATTGTTAGATGAGCAACTTGTTTGTATTTGTACTAGAGGTGGACCGAATATTCGTTTCGTATTCGTATGTCCGAATATTCGCTATGTTTTTCAATATTCGTATTCGCATTTCCATTCATAGCTATTTGTAAATATGCGAAAGCAAAATAATATACCGTATACAAACATTTTAAATATTCAATTTTAAAGTTAACACAAACGAATAAATAACAGTGTAGATGTTCGTTGGGGCCGCTAAAGTGGAATGAAGGAGGACTGAGCAGTGTTGCTACTTAACTGTATTTAATAGTACCAGATCAAAATACTGTAAAGTAGGCTTACCAAATTATTCTAAAGTGGAATCACTGCCCGGTAAACGAACGTGTGCTGGACCTGGACATTTGAACCATCGCATTATTGCCATTTCAGACATATCCAATGTAATAGCATGTCACTAAAATATATTCCATCATATTTCCTCACTGATTTCGTATTTAGTACCAGATATGGACTATTTTATTGGAAAATGTATAAAATGTACTTAAGAGAGTCAAATGTACCAAATCTGGTACTTTAGTACCAACAAAGCGGCAACATTGGGACTGAGGACTGGAAACAGAAAATTGAATGGATTTAATTTTAATTATTCAATTTTCTATGGCTGAACTCTTACAATATATTAAACAATAATTCATACATTTCATTTATGATATTTAAGAAATTACACATTCACATCGTCATTAACTTCTGGTAATTAATTTCATAGTAATTTAATTAACGTTTGTTGGTGACATAAAAATAATTACCAGTTCTTGAAGGATGAAATAAGGATTGAAATATTCGCTATTTGTATTCGCGAATTTTACAAAAAAAAAATCGTATTCGTATTCGCAAATAGTGAAAATCAATATTCGTTCCATCTCTAGTTTGAACCCTCGGATAACTAAAAACGCTTTCTAGATTAGTTCTAGCTCCTCCGAATATCAGAGGTCCTTCTTAAACTGCATAAAAGGAAAGGGTTAAGCCTACGGTTGGAGGGGAGATGTGACGTTTTTATTTGCTCATTTATGCATATTTTTATTATTTTATTAATTTCCTCCCTAGACTTCCATCAAGCTTACCCTCCCCCCCCCCCCCCAGACCCCCTCCATCAAGCTTACCCCCCCGACTCTTCTTCAAGATATATTTGTACATTTTTCGATAGAAAAATGTACGGCCGAAGGCCGGTTCCTCTTAAATTACAGGCTTGCTATCGCTCGCCAGGAAAAAATCGATACCTAAATAATACGGAAAGTTTTAATATTGACAAAGGAATGGGGTGGAAAGTTTAAAAATCGCCAAAATAATGGGCCAAACATCTTTTAATCTGAAAACTAATGGGGCTAAACATGGGGGAGAAGGGTGACCAGGGATATTATATTGGCTTGTGCTATATACTGTAGGTTACCAAGATTGACGCTATGTAGGGCAACACCGTATCATTTTGTTGTGAGTTTGAGAATGATTGGGTTAGTTCACACACACACAAACATACGCGCACACACACACACACACGCACATACATACATACATACGCGCACACATACATACATACGCACACACACACATACATACGCACACACACACACATACATACGCACACACACACACATACATACGCACACACACACACACACATACGCACACACACACACACACATACGCACACACACACACACACACATACTGTACATACATACATACGCACACACACACACATACACATACATACACACACACACACACTTACGACGAACTTATTGTGACAGTTAAACAAATTAGTGCTGATATTGTAGCAGTTACTGAAGCATGGCAAATCACCCCAGAAATATGCGTGATACAAGACTACGACCTCTTTCACCAACTTCGAACAGAGAGGAGGGGGGAAGGAGTAGCTATTTTCGCCCGGAAACAGCTGTGTGCATCTCGCCTGGATATTGAGGTCCCGGAGGGAATCGAAGCACTCTGGGTGAGAGTTAATCCCCCCTCCCACCCTCGTCACACTGCCTCCATTATCTACTGTGTGATCTACCACGCTCACCCACTGGCCCCGCACTAATCAACCACATCATCGATACATGTGATGATCTCAAACTCCAATTTCCATCAGCCAAGTTGGTGGTTTGTGGGGATTTCAATGAACTAGACACCAGTGAGATTCAAGAACAGCTGCATCTTTCATAAATTGTTGACTTCCCCACCCACAACCACAACACTCTTGACCTTATCTTGACGGACATGGATGAGCAGTACCTCCCACCTGAACCTTTACCTCCTGTGGGACGCAGTACTCATCTCTCTGTGTTCTGGTCACCTGCCCCTACCACCTCCCATCAACAGACCCCGTCATCCGGACCCACCGACCAACGCCAGACTCTGCAATGCGGGGGTTCGGGCAGTGGTTGGTTCATTACCCGTGGACGGAGGTTCTCACTGAAGAAGATGTCAATGCCAAATGGGACAACTTCGTATCTACCATCACTTCTTCCCCACCAAGAGGACCAAAATGCACCCCTCTGACGTCCCATGGATCAAGAGACTGATGCAGAATCTGAATAAGGCCTTCTACACGGACAACAATCGCTACAAGGACCTACGCAACATTGTGATAAGGGAGATCCGTTGGGTGAAGAAGTCCTACTACCCTACAAAGATTCATTATTTAATACAAACCAATATCAGTCAGTGGTACTCTAAAATTAAGAATCTTTGTGGCTTAAGTAGTGGGACTCCTTCGATCCCCTGTGTTTCCCATGTCCCTCGTGAAGATGCACCTGAACTGATAAATAATAACTTCTCTACCATATGCCAGACCCTCCCCAAACTAGACCGCACCAACCTCCTTGCCTTCCTCCCATCCCCTTCCCCCCCAGTAACTGTTCAAGAATATGAAGTGGCCAAAAAGCTTTCCAGTTTCAAATCAAAGAGATCAACAACCCCAGTAGACCTACCCATGAAAATATACAAAGAATTTTCGGTTGAATTTGCCACCCCCCTTTGCTCGATAATTAATGCCTCCTTAAGGCAAAGTAAGTGCCCTGCAGACTGGAAAGCTTCATCTCCACCTTCCTAGACATCACATGTGGAGTCCCACAGGGCACAAAGATGAGGCCTCTATTGTTCCTCATCTTGATTAATGATGCCCTAAAGGACACTCCATTCCACTGGAAGTACGTGGACGACTCGACAGTCGGCATTACTGTCGATAACACCTCCCCTAACTATGACCCCCTACAAGACATCCTCGACCGTCTTCAAGCCTGGACCACAGACAATCATGTGACTATCAATCATGACAAGACAGTCAAAAAAAAAGACAGTCAAAAAAAAAAAAAAAAAAAAGTGGTCATGCACATCAACACTTCCGTTACCGACCTTCCTCCACCCACTGTCACAATTGGTCCTCATCCCCTTCAGCTTGTTGAGTCCACCAAACTCCTCGGAATCACTGTGGACAACAAGCTGAACTGGAAGAAACATGTGTCTACCACAGTCAGGACCGCCACATACAAGTTGTTTATGCTAAGGCGGCTGAGATCCCTGGGGGCGCCGGAGAATGAGCTGAAGAGTATTATATAACATCTTCATACTCCCTAAGCTCACCTACGCCTCTCCCGCCTGGTCCTCCTCTCTAACTCTGACACAACAACGTCAATTGGAAAGAGTGCAGAAGAGGGCATGCAGGATCATCCTGGGTGGCACATACCCAGGGTACGAGGAAGCTCTCACCACCCTTGGCATACCTGCACTTTCAACCCACCACTACAACACACTCAAGCAGTTTGCATCTAAGCTACTTGTTCACCCACGACACAGAAACTTACTTCCACCAGACGCCCTTAGACCAACACGTGCAGCTCGACACTTCAACACACTCCAACCAATAAGGGCAAGAACTGACAGATACAAAAATAGTCCTATCCCAACCATTGTAAATATTATTAATAATGTGTAATGCCGGCCTGTCACACCATATATACGCGCCCTCCTTTAATAATGTATGCATAAGTGTGTGTGCGTGTGTGTATTAGAATATATGAATGTATTTGCTTGAGTTTGTTTATGTATATGTGTGTATATGTATATGTGCATTTATATATGTACAGTATATGTGTATGTATGTGTGCGTATATGTGTATGTATGTATGCGTTAATTATCTATGTATGTATGTGTCTATAGTGTATACTGTTTGTGGTTCGAGGCTCGAGCCCGGCTGAGAGTATTCTATCACACACACACACACACAAACAAACAAACAAACAAACAAACAAACAAACAAACAAACAAACACACACACACACACACACACACACACACACACACACACACACACACACACACACACACACACCTACACTGAAGAATGTCCCATATACTATAATTCCCCCCAGCTGTCTCTACTTATTTTATATCCTTCTTTTGTTCTCTACCAAGGATTACCTCCCATTGTAGTAGGCTTTACCTGACCCTACCTGTACGGACCCGTAGGCCATTTCGCCTTAACCCTTTTCAAACTCCTCATTTGATCTCTAACGACGTTTGACATTCCATTCTAATTGGCTTTACCTGACCTACAGTCCGTTGCCCCATTAACCCTTTTCCAATTCCCTCATTTAATCTCTCCCAAGGATTTAACTCCCATTATTAGCCTCACCTGACCCTACCAGAACAGTTTTTGTATGTATGTATGTTTGTGTGCATACGTGAGCGTTTATGTATACGGGCATGTGCACACTTACTGAATGTTCTTATGTTCTTATATGTGTATGTATATATATGCGTATTTATGTGTGTACGTATGCGTATATACCGGTATGTATGTTCTGTATATATATATATATATATATGAGTAAAATAAATGTGTACTGTATATGCACTGTAAATCACTTACTCTCATGGTTAATTTATGATAATTTGTATTTTGCACTAGCATAATTATTGTATTAATTTCTTGTTTTAATGTAAAGTATATTATACTCACCCATTGTAAACTGAGCTTACCATTTTCATATCTGTATATCTCATGTTCATCCACTAATTGTAAAATGTGTATTTTCAGCTCATGAGGCTGCCATTCTTTAATAAACCGTTTATTATTATTATTATTATTATTACACACACACACACACACGCAAATTTTTTTAGTATATGAAATGTATAAAGACAGTTAGGTTCAGATATCCTTTAATTTTCCATTAAGCCTATATCATAAGGTGACTGATGTAGATGTTAATTGAAATCTTGAGCAATTAATTAATATTGTGTGTGTAGTCACTGTATGTCAATTTGTATAATCATGTACGTACATGTTAGTATATGTATTAAAATATACCTTAACATTTCCAATTCCAATTGAAGTAAGCAATTTAGGCAAGTGCACACCTGGAGATGACTTCAAACTCAGGCTCCTGATTGGTTTCGTAACTTTACACGTTCAATTTATTTTTTCTCGATATAGGAATAATACTTTTCGACAACACTAACAAAAAAATCATCTTTAAGGGGAGATGGGTCGTTTTTCTGGTCCCCTTTCTCCCTCGTGTTAAGCCCCATTTGTTTTGAGATTATAAGACGTTCGGCCCATGAGTTTGGCGATTTTAACACCTTTCGCCCCATTTCGTTGTCAATTTTATGACTTCGTGCCATTTAGGTGTCTTTTGTTTCCTGGCGAGCGAGAGCGAGCCTGATATTTTAAGAGGAACCGGACTGTGCCCGGGACATTTTCTACCGAAAAATGTACACATTTATCTTGAGGGTGTTTTTGTAAGCTTGATGGAGGACTAGAGAAGAAACTAAAACATAAAGGAATAATTGAATTAATAGACCAACAAAAAAACGGCCCATCTCCCCTTAACTTTTATTTGAGGGTTCAGAGATTGGACCTTGATAGAAATTCGTCATATTGGTCTTATTCCTTAAAAAATTCCTGGTCTGGGTCATATTTTTGTATATATATGTTTGAAGGAGACAAAAGGCCAAGCTACCTGTAACAAGTGTACCCCAAAAGTTGAAAGAGTGACTTTTATAACCTGACTGTACATTTGCCCACACGAATTATTTTCCACCTCGGTGATTATATACAGTATGTGCAAAAGTAAAGACTGTAATATAACTCGCGCGTGTCAATATTGATGGAATATTTAAGTGGGGATGGTTCAATTTTAGGTCGATATTTTCATGCATTTATTATTTTTCGTGTTTCATCCATAGACCTCCATCAAACTTTAAAAAAAAAAAAAAAAAAAAAAAAAAAATCCATTAGATATCCCCCTTCTAGATTAATTTGTACAATTTTTTGGTAGAAAAATGTCCCGGCCGAAGGCCGTTTCTTCCAAATTACAGGCTCACTATCGTTCGCCAGGACAAAAATCGACATCTAAATAGGACGGAAGGTCTTAATATTGACAAAGAAATGGGGTAAAAGGTCTTAAAATCGCCAGAAAAAACGATCCATCTCCCCTTAATTAATTGACTGGAATAAATAACTATAGGCCATTAACAATAACCCTTTCATCATTTAATCGTAAGCCTTCTTTGTTTTATAGTGTCTTCCATACATAAAATCACGCCAACGAACGGAACTTATTTGGGCGACTGTACCGGGGAGCGAAACGTCACTTGCACAAAGGGAAGATTAATTGCCAGTGCCCCGGGTTGGTTAAAAGAAAGTGAAAGGTTTTATATATCTCTTGGTGGTGGGAGCTTTTAAGGAGGGTCACCGAGTGTTTTTATTTTTTTCTCCTTTTCTCTCTTTCCCTGGTTTGCATCCATTCGGCCCTATTCAGCCAATTGTTTTAAGACGTTTATCCCCATCCAGGTATCGATTTCTTCCTGGCGAGCGATAGCGACCCAGCATTGTATGGAGAGATCCGGCTTCGCCGGTTACATTTTTCTATCGAAAAATTTACAAATTTAGATTCTGTCAAAAACAAAAATGTATACTGTATATGCTGGCTCGCTACCGCTCGCCAGGAAAATATTGACACCTGGATGGGGGTAAACGTCTTAAAACAGTAGGCTGAATGGGACCGAATGGATAGAAGCCAAAGAGAGAGGGAGAGAAAGAGAAGACAAGCGAGGTGGGCTCCCTTAACCCATGCAGTACCAGGGACGTCCTTTCATCGTATTCTGACAACTATTAGACGACTTTATTCAGATTAGGAAGGACCTCTAGCAATAATAAGCCTTCAAACTATCTCAACCTACCATTTTAGGTACCACATATCTGTCCTAAGCTGCATAATATCTGTCCTAAGCTGCATAATATCTGTCCTAAGCTGCATAATATCTGTCCTAAGCTGCATAATATCTGTCCTAAGCTGCATAATATCGTCTAAATAATATAGCTAGAATAAATTGTAACACACGTCGCTGGTACTCTAAAGGGTTATAAAAATAGTATGAGTTTTATTTGATTGGACTCTAGAACCGGACCAGTTAGAAGTCTTCATTGTACGGCACCTGAATTATAAGTTGTCTTCATTGTACGGTACCTGAATTATAAGTTGTCTTCATTGTACGGCACCTGAATTATAAGTTGTCTTCATTGTACGGCACCTGAATTATAAGTTGTCTTCATTGTACGGCACCTGAATTATAAGTTGTCTTCATTGTACGGCACCTGAATAATAACTTGTCGTCATTGTATATTATTTGAATTACTGATGTAGCGTAATATTTTGATTCTCTTAAGTTGTATGGTTTGTATAATATTCTAATAATTGATATAACGTAATATTTTGTATATAGTCAGTTGTCTTCATTCTACAATATTATAATTACCGATGTATCATTCGTATCGCGTTAAGGGGAGATTTCCACTTGAGGGATTTTTTTCTTTACCCCTTTCTCCCTCATGTTTAGCCCATTGCTTTTGAGATTTTAAGACGTTCGCCCTATTAGTTTGGCGATTTTAAGAAGTTTCACCCCATTTATGTCACTTTTAAGACCTTTCGTCCCATTTAGGTGTCGATTTTTTCCTGGCGAACGATAGCGAACCTGTAATTTAAGAGGAACCGGCCTTCGGCCGCGACATTTTTCTACAGAAAAATTTACAAATTTATCTTGAAAGGGGGTCAAGGGGGGTGTCATTTCAAGCTTGATGGAAGTCTAGGAAACACACTAAAAACCTCCCCTTAAATATTTCATGTTCATTTTAGTGGTGGCTTGTGACAGAATGTAATGTTATGCATGTTATAGCACTTGAGGGTTATGATGCAGTTGGACAGATTGTTCTGCTTATTCATTAGGCGATGTTATGCAACTTAAGCGGGTGACCTGCTTTTTGTTATTTCTGTCCTTTTCTCTCTTTCTCTGGCTTGTATCCATTCGGCCCCATTCAGCCAACTATTTTAAGACGTTTATCCCCATCTAGGTGTCGATTTCTTCCTGGCGAGCGGTAGCGAGCCAGCATTATATGAAGAAATCCGGCTTCGCCGGTGAAATTTTTCTATCGAAAAATTTACAAATTTAGCCTGCTGTCAAACAAAAATAAAAAATATGCTGGCTCGCTACCGCTCACCAGTAAAAAATTGACACCTGGATGGGGTTAAACGTCTTAAAACAGTAGGCTGAATGGGCCAAATGGATACAAGCCAGAGAAAGATAAAAAAGGACAGGACAAAACAGGTTAACCCCCTTAAGAAGGATTTGCGGGCAATTTGTCTCCGGCGAAACCAGATTTCTCCATAGAATAATGGCTCGCTATCGCTCGCCAGGAAAAAATCGATACCTGAATGGGGAGAAGCGTCTTGAAACAGTAGGCTGAATGGGGTCGAATAGATAAAACTCAGAGGGAAAAAAGCATGTCGATCCCCTTAATAATACCGATTTAACCTTCCATGCATACTGTACCGACACTTAACCCTCTCCGACATATGACGCGATGTTGAGTCTATTAGGGATACTTTAAAGCCTTTGTTACCATCAGGGGTATTTAGAAACATTTAGTTAGTTACTTCAACCTCTGCAGTTGTCTTTGAGTTAGCTGTGGGCAGAAAACTAATTTTGGAGAGGTAATTATAAGAGTGAGAGAACTCTATTTCCTATTGCTAATCTGGCAACCTCTGCGTCATATGTGCGTGAAAGGGTTAATATACATCTTACGTGGATAATAATAATATATGTGCAACACTAATAATCTCTTATATCCTTACTCAAAATGTTGTAATCTCACCCAACCCACATTGTGTATTTAGACTGAATATAAGCCGTTACCCATAGCAACCCCCCACTCCCCCCCCCCCCCACGAAGCTTTAATTAGGTTAGGCTCCGTTAACCCCTTCTGTACCGGCGACGTCTTTTCAATTTTATTCTAGCTACAATTAGACGATTTTATGAAGCTTAGGAAGGACATAGGGTAGCTAAAAGGATGAATTGAGAGAGTATGTCGCCTTTTCATGGGTAGACGTCCTTCCTAAGCTGAACACAATCGTTTAATAGTCGCCAGAATATAATGCAAAGTACAACATCGGTACAGAAGGGGTTAAGGGGGGATGGACATATTTATTTGCTCGTTTATGTATCTTTTATCATTTGATTAGTTTCCTCCCTAGACCTCCATCAAGCTTAAAAAACACCCGCCCAAGACTCTCCTTCAAGATATATTTGTACATTTTTCGATAGAAAAAATGTCCTGCCGAAACTACACGCTCGCTATTGCTCGCCAGGAAAAATTCGACACATAAATGACACGAACAGGTTTAGTATTAAAAAAGAAATGAGGTGAAAGGTCTTCAAATCGCCAAACAAATGGGCCGAACATCATGTAATCTGCAAACTAATGGGGCTAAACATGAGGAAGAAGGTGGGCCAGAAAAACGACCCATCTCCCCATAAACAAAGTTAGTGGTTTGATTAAGGAATAACTCAAACCTTCCTTCGCAAATGCTGAAAATCGAGAGATTATGATGTCTGGTTATATTTGCCTAGGTAACGTAAACTATGGCTAATACTCAGCTAGGCAGCAGTCATAAGAGAGGGAGAGTACTCGGTTAATAGATAGATAGATAGATAGATGCATAGATAGATAGATGGATCGATAGAATGATAGAATGATAGATAGATAGATAGATTGATTGATTGATTGATTGATTGATAGATAGATAGATATAGTATATTTGCATTTTCCTTATGCCTGCTCTAAATTGTGTTCTGTTATTTGCAGGTATGTGTGGCGCTAGTTGTCTCACCTGGGTGGCGTGTATGAGAAAGGTAACGTCAATAATATGCTGTTTTCATTCTCTCACTTTCACTCACACACCCTCACGCTCACACTCAGTCTCTCACATACTCACTCTCACACTGTCTCTCACACAAAGTCTCTCTGTGTCACTCTAATTCTAACTAACTCTCCTCTCTCTCACACTCACTCACACACTCACACACTCACTCTCTCTCACACACTCACTCTCTCTCACACACTCACTCTCTCACACACTCACTCTCTCTCACACACTCACTCTCTCACACTCACTCTATCACCACTCACTCTCTCTTCCTCACACCCACTCACACTCTCACTCTCTCACTCTCACTCTCTCTCACTCTCTCTCTCTCTCGCTCTCCACTCTCTCGCTCCTCTCTCTCTCTCTCTCTCTATCTCTCTCTCGCTCTCGCTCTCTCTCTCTCCTCTATCTCTCTCCTCTCCTCTCTCTCTCTCTCTCTCTCTTCTCTCTCTCTCTCCCTCCTCTCTCTCTCTCTCTCTCTCTCTCTCTCATATATAAGGCTGCATGTATTTCCCAGAACTCCAGTTTTAGTGGGCTATTTATTCCTTGTATTGTTCATTGTTTAGTTGGTCCTTTTTTATTTACCCCCGCTATTATGATCGTAGAGAAGATGATAATTTGCGTCTGTCCTTTTTCGTTCCAATATTTACCACCTAGATTCCTTAACAACAACAACAAAATATAATAATAATATTACTAATGAATACAAAAATATAAAGCTTTAAATATCGTCAATGCTTAAAATAATTTCCAACAGAAAAGTTGGCCACCCCTTCGGGGATCACGGCGTCAGGCAATAGATAGATAGATAGATAGATAGAAAAGTTATCAATTTCTTACTTGTATTGAGTATTGTTCACATGTGTGGGGAGGTTCCTCTCACACCGCTCTCCTAGACAAAATTGAAAGGAAGGCCTTTCGTATCATTAACTCACGTCCACTCACCAACTCTCTGCAATCTCTCTCTCTTCGCCGCAATGTTGCATCTCTCTCGCTATTCTATCGCTACTATAATAATCAGTGTTCCTCAGAGCCTTTCCCCAGTGGATACCACCCACCCACCACCATCTTTACACGTAGGGCAGCGTGGGTACCCCCAAAGTCTTGCAACTCAATCCCACCCCCCTACTTCTGTTAACTTCTCCAACCCAAGAGTAAAAAACGTTACATATTACTGCTCAGTCTTTCCTTCTATTCAACAGCTGATCTCTGGAACTCTCTCCCGACCCCGAAATCAGTCTTTTTTTTCTTTCCTCCCCATCTTCCTATGACTTAAAAATTGCTTTCAATTTCAAAAAAAAATTCCTGGTGTCTCAGGGCATTTTGGTTCGAACGTCCTTGTTTTTGGGCCCTGTTCACTCTTCTTCACCATTTGGGGAGGCACTCGCTATAGGCAGTTCTGACTTTTGCCTCCCTCACTCACATAGGAAAAAAAAAAAAAAAATACTCTGTTTCTTTTCAACTGACGGTAAATTTCAACGTTCCCATCAAGATTGTTCAGTTATTTCGATCATTTTGTAGTGAAATAGGGTGCTAATTATACAAACTTTGTCTTAATATGATGCAGGGACATTGTAGATTTATATTTTGCCATTAGTCATCGATAAATTAGCTGCAGAGGGATTCAATTTATCGTCCACTGAAAAGAAACAGAGTATAGTTATCGAGTTCATATCCTTAACCCGCACTCCCCTTGACTCGACCGCTCAGATTAATTTGACAGACCAGTTTGATGGTTTGGACTAATTCAACCGCTTGACCTAATTGACCACTTGCGAGTTTCCGGCTACGAGAAAGTTGGAGCTGTAAACATCGATATTAAAGATAAATAATAATGTGGGTTTTTGAAGGATGAAAAAATATGATCAATTTGTTTTTACGCCATGACAGATATCGACACCTAAATTGCCCAAGAAATGTGGCGAAAGGTCTTAAAATCGCCAAACTAATGGGGCGTAAGTCTTATATCTCAAAACTAAAGGGGATAAACATGAGGGAGAAAGGGGTCCAGAAAAAACCCCTACCTCCCATTAACGCTGTTGCTACTGTGCTCTTCTGTTATGTAGAATTAAGGTGAGGCTGATGGACTGTTGAGGTTAAGGGGAGATGTGTTTTTTTCTGGTCCCCTTTCCTCCCTCGTGTTAAGCCCCATTTGTTTTGAGATTATAAGACGTTCGGCCCATTAGTTTGGCGATTTTAACACCTTTCGCCCCATTTCGTTCTCAATTTTAAGACCTTTCATGTCATTTTGGTGTCGATTATTTCCTGGTGAGCGATAGCAAGCCTGACATTTTAAGAGGAACTGGCCTTCCGCCGGGACATTTTTCTACAGAAATTTTTTAAAATTTATCTTGAAGAGGGGTTTAGGGGGTGTTTTTCTAAGCTTGATGGAGGTCTAGCGGGAAAACTAAGATATAAAGGAATAATTGAATTAATAAAATAAATACAAAAAAAAAAAAAAAAAAAATCAGTCTCCCCTTAATTACTTTGTCCTCTTTTTGGTGGCGTATTTTCCTTTCATCCTTTGTTCTCTCCACTTCTCTCATTTCTAGTCCTTTTTTATGTTTGTTTTTATTATTATTCTCTTCTTCTCTCTCTCTCATTCCCCTCTTTCCTTCTCGTTTGCTTCATGTTCCACCCTTCTTCATTTACTGTTATATCTTTCTCTTTTGTTTTCATTACTTCTGTGTGACTCTCTCTCTCTCTCTCTCTCTCTCTCTCTCTCTCTCTCTCTCTCTCTCTCTCATCCAATTACTCCTCTTCCTTTCTCGGTTTCTCTCGTGTTTACTTTTCATCTCTTTCTGTTTCCCCTTTGTTGGTAGGTATCCATTCTTCTTTTCATTGGACTTTCTTTAGTGCGTTTATGGTTATACTATTCTTATGTAGATGTTAAATGGTCCTAAAAGATGAGCGAGAGGAGAGAGAGAGTCGGAGATTGAGAGAGGAGTAGCGAGAGAGAGAGAGAGAGAGAGAGAGAGAGAGGAGAGAGAGAGAGAGGATGACGAGAGAGAGAAGAGAGAGGAGGAGAGGGACCGCGAGGGATAGAGGAGAGATGGATGAGAAGAAGAGAGAGCTGGAGATGGAGACACGCCTCGGGAGATAATGAGAGAAGAAGAGACGAGATGAGGAGAGAGAGAGAGGAGAGAGAAGAGAGACCTGGAGCGAGTGCGAGATCCCCGACAGACGATCGAGAGAGAGAGAGAGAGAGAGAGAGTCTACTTTTAATTAATTTCACCACAACACCAAACCCCTCCAATGAAATTAATGAAAGCATATATGTGATCCACCAGGATTCGAACCCGGGTTCTAGATAGAGAAGAGAGAGAGGGGGATTAATCTTTCTTTGTTATTACTAGTCACTATATTCCGTACTGCTGGGATTAGGGATTTCTGAGGGGATTACTGGACTGAATGAATATGGGTGCGTATGTATTTCGTTCATACATACACACGTACACAGGATACAACCGCACATATACCATACACATATACGTACACACACTCATACACAAAAGCAGACACACACACACACACACACACACACTCACGCACAAGCAGACACACCCACACGAGCGCGCGCACAAAGTCTACACATACATGTACAAGCACACACACACACACACACACACACACACACACATGCATGCATGCATATACACATACATGCGTACACATACACACGAGAGAGAGAAAGAGAGAGAGAGAGAGAGAGTGAGAGAGAGAGAGAATGAGAGTGAGAGAGAGAGAGAGAGAGAAGAATACAAAGAGCTATGGTAATATTAGTATCTCAACGGTTTTTCTGTTCGTTCCAAG
>CM064483.1:14785725-14793225 GCA_032716605.1 Paralithodes platypus | reverse complement strand
CATTCAGGTGTCAATATTTTCCTGGCGAGCGGTAGCGAGCCAGCATATATATATATTTGTTTTGACATTTTGATTTGTACATTTTTCGAAAGAAAAATGTCTCCAGCGAAGCCGGATTTCTCCATACAATGCTGGCTCGCTATCGCTCGCCAGGAAGAAATCGACACCTGGATGGAGATAAACGTCTTAAAACAGTTGGCTGAATGTGGCCGAATGACTACAAACCAGGGAAAGAGAGAAAAGGAGAGAAAGATAGAAAAAGCCGGTGACCCCCCTTAAGTGTTCCCCGAGGCTGTGGTGTCCGGTAGTGCGTCTTGTAATTGTACCCTGGGGCATCGTAAATATTGGAGTCCCGAACAACTTAAGGAGGGGGGGCCCCCCCCCCCCCCCCCCTCTTTTGTTCTGAGAGCACTCCCCGAGGTTAGTTTCCTCCCTAGACCTTTATCAAGCTGTAAAAAAAAAAAAAAAAAAAAAAAACACATACATACATACACACACACACACACACACACACACACACACACACACACACACACACACACACACACCACCCTCCCCTTCGAGATAAATGTGTACATACTGTATTTTGGTAGTTAAATGTGTACCGGTCGAAAGCCGGTTCCTTCTAAAATGCAGGCTCGCTATTGCTCGCTAAGAAAATATCGACACCTAAATGTCACGAAAGATCTTCTATATCTATCTATATGCTTAGGCCCAATCCCCACTTTTCCTATTTTTATTTTTTATTTTCTATTTAATTCTATTATATATATTTTTTCTTTTCTTGGGGGTGGCCGCCTCAAGACAGAGCAAGAACAGGAAAAACACAAAACACAACATTAAGCAACGAACAAACACAGACAAAACACAAATTCACACACAAATTCACACCCATCTAGGTCACCCAGGAGAAGACCCAGAGACCAGGGTCACCAAGGTCGCTCCAGCACTCCCCCGGCCCCCGACCACCCGGAGAGGTTCCGATCTCGGCAGGCAGACATGCAGCGGAGCCGAAGCCACAAGCCCGCCCACCACACTTCCAGGCGCACCCTTCATATTAATCGTCTTCCCGGGCCAGGCGCTTGATGGACTGTTATCTAGTCCAACTTGCGCCCGACCCCTTCCCCCAAATGACCACGTGTTCACTCAACTATTCACAAGCATTCTCCATTCATTCCTGTTTATTACCACTTCCTTTGCCTGATCTATAGTAATTCCTGTATCATCTAAAGCTTGTCTTACACAGTCTCTCCATCTCAATGGGGGTCTTCCTGCCCTTCTATCTCCCCTTCTCTCTTCACATATTCTCTTCATCTCCCATTCGTTCAACATGACCATACCAGCTCAGCACCCTTCTGTCCACTCTGGCTGACAAATATTCCTGCTGCCCCACTCTCCTACGTATCTCTTCATTCCTCAATCCGTCTCTACGTGTAACTCCACACATACTCCTCAAGCAGCTCATCTCCATCACATCCAGCTTTCTTCTCTCCTTTTTCTTCAGAGCCCATGTCTCAGCCCCATACATCACTGTTGGCACAACAATTCCTTGATACAGTGCACTTTTTACTTTCATTCCGAGATTTCTCGTCTTCCACATACTTCCCATTGCTCCGAAAGCCTTCCTTCCTTCACACACTCTCTGTTTTACCTCCATTTCTATACCTCCACTCCTGCTTATCGTTCCTCCTAGATATTTAAAACACTCTAATTGTTCCAATATTTCCCCATCCAGCCTCACATCTAGATTCACCCTACGATCACCCCTATTACACACCATTACTTTACTTTTATTGACGTTCACCTTCAGTTTCCTTCACCCACAAACCAATCCTAACTCTTTGACTACCCGCTGCAATTTCTCCTCAGAATCCACCACCAACGTTGTGTCACCAGCGAACAGCAACTGATTCAACTCCCAATCTCTACCATTCTTTCCTACTAAACCCAATCCTCTTCCCATAGTTCTCATTTTCACCTCCCTCACCACACCATCCATAAACAGCCAATATTAATATTGTCAAAAAAAGAGGGCGATATGTATTAAAATTGCCACACTAATGAGGCGAACGTTATAAAATGGATCACAATTAATGGGGCTAAACACGAGAGAGAAATGGGCTTAGAAATGCCAAAAACCTCCTCCTTATCCTGTAGACCATTTCAACTAAAGCCAACTCAACCAGGGAAAAATAAACCAGTTTCTATCTGAATTCCTAACTTAACTTACGTAGCACAGACTAACAACACTAGTAGAGCTTTATTTTTCTGAAATTCAAGTACAGACGTAATGTATGCTACCAAAATGAGTAGTTCATGAAAACAAAAATAGTCGACATAGTGCTATTTTGTTCGTGTGTGTGTGTGTGTGTGTGTGTGTGTGTGTGTGTGTGTGTGTGTGTGTGTGTGTGTGTGTGTGTGTGTGTGTGTGTGTGTGTGTGTGTGTGTGTGTGTGTGTGTGTGTGTGTGTGTGTGTGTGTGTGTGTGTGTGTGTGTGTGTGTGTGTGTGTGTGTGTGTGGGTGTGTGTGTGTGTGTGTGTGTGTGTGTGTGTGTGTGTGTGTGTGTGTGTGTGTGTGTAAACAGAATAGAGTATGTATGTATTTGGTGACCTAGCGCAATCTATTCTAAATTCTAAGTCATAACAACTTATTAACATAACTTAACATATCACCATTTAGTGATAGAATAAAATGAAGAAAAGCGTCAACGTACGGAAAATGTTAATCAAAGTCTCATAACTCTCCCAATTGATAGCTCGTGGTATTTCATAATCTTAATCCAGTATATTTTCCAGGATTTTGAAGGCCGCTTCTGATGAAACTTAGGTGAAAGGTGCGGCCTCCATAAAAAGCTGTAATTCCTTTGACGAGGCTCTCATTAAGCGATTTTATGCTTGTTATATATATATATATATATATATATATATATATATATATCAATCAAGCATAACATTAATTTGTATATTTGTATATTTATTATACCGGGAGGCCAGCGAGCGATCCCGTTTGTTGACTACTAATTGCCTGGGAGTGTATATAAAAGGGGCGTTAAGGGGAGATGGGTTGTTTTTCTGGTCCCCCTTTCTCATGTTTAGCCCCATTTGTTGTCAGATTTTAAGACGTTCGCCCTATTAGTTTGTCGATTTTAAACCTTTCGTCCCATTTCTATATCACTATCAATATCCTTTCGTGCCATATTGGTGTCGATTTTTTCCTGGCGAGCGATAGCTAGCCTGTAATTTTTAGGCCGGGACATTTTTCTATCGAAAAATGTACAAATTTATCTTGAAAGGGGGTCTAGGGAGCGTTTCTGTTTTAAAGTTTGTTGAAGGTCTAGAGAGGAAACTAAAAACAAATAAATGAATATATAAATAATTAGACTAAAACACTAACCAGCGGAGGGCCCCGTTAATGAGGAGTGACTTCATTACTGCTGCCTGACTATCACCTGTTACTAATTACCTGTTGCTAATTATCACAGGGAGGGAGAGAGAGAGAGAGAGGGCGGCCTTCATTAGCGGCACTTGGGTTTTGTAAGGGGGGAGGTATATAGTCGCTTTATCTGCTCCCCCTTCTCCATCGTGTTTAGCATAATCATTTTGAGATTTTAAGAGGTTTGTTCCGTTAGTTGGCGATTTTGAGACCTTTCCCTTCATTTTTTTTGGTCAATATTAAGACCTTTCGTGCCATTTAGGTGTTGATTTTTCCTGCGAGCGATAGCGAGCCTGTAATTTTAGAAGGAATCGGCCTTCGGCCGGGACATATTTCTATAGAAAAATTACAAATTTATCCTGAAAAGGGGTCTAGGCCCTAGGGGTATTTTGTTTTAAACTTGATGGAGTTCTAGCAAAGAAACTAAACAATAAATGAATAAATAAATATATAAACCAAAAAACAAGCACTACCCCCTTGAAGGGCTCCATTGTTGGGTGTCCTGTGGCGTGTTGGTCAGTGTTCTCGGCTCGCAACCGAGATAACTTGAGTTCGATTCCCCGAGAGGATACACAAGCTCTGTCAGACAGGAATAATTTATGGTATTTAATGAGTAATAATGAGCAAACATACTTATTATTGTAATCAGTTGACTATTGTATTTAGTTGACTAACAACTAAAAGAAAACAGATTCGCAGTTCAGTCATACTAATTTTACTTCATACGACGAGGAACGAGATCACGACGAGGAACAGAACTTATGTGGCCAACTGTACCTCCACGACTGTACAGGTCAGGTGAAGGTATTTAGGAATAAGCCTTTACAACGGCACCTCTTAGCTACTTTCTACTTTCCTACTGTTTTTAGGAGTGTAGAGATGGGATAAGTGGTGTTGGAGAGAGAGAGGAAGCTGTTGAAGTGGCTTTGTTATGTCTGTTAGTCTGTACACGTCATCGAGGTGTCCCCCGACTGGGTGTGAGCAAGTGAATCATGCTAGAGCTTGGACGTACTACCACACATAATTATTTTCTATATCTCAAGTGACGACGTATGTAATACTATATACTATATACTTAGGCATATAGCCTACCGGGCCCTACCCCATAGCTGGGGGTGGCCGATTCGTGACAGAGTCCCAGCAAAAACAACATTTAATTAAGGTTCCAAATTCTTTGGGGTTTGGGGCCACTCTCGCGTTCCCTCGCCCATTTCTCTGTCTCGTCTAGTAGGTGAATTTTATAAGGGGAGGCGGAATCCTAGCATCCAGCCCCCTCCCATAACATATCATATGACACATTGACAAATTATATATTATTACAAAACTATGAAGCAAGTTCAAGTTAATGAGCTTGCTAGCCAATACCCTTTTGTCATTGTTCTCTCTCTCTCTCTCTCTCTCTCTCTCTCTCTCTCTCTCTCTCTCTCTCTCTCTCTCTCTCTCTCTCTCTCTCTCTCTCTCTCTCTCTCTTCTCTCTCTCTCTCTCTCTCTCTCTCCTCTCTCTCTCGCTCTTCTCTCTCTCTCTATCTCTCTCTCTCTCTCTCTCTCTCTCTCTCTCTCTCTCTCCTCTTCTATCTCTCCCCTCTCCTCCTCATCTCTCCCTCTCTCCTCCCTCCGGCTCTCTCCCTCAACCGCCGTCCTCAGTCTCCCCCCGGCTCCCCACACCCCGCTCTCTACGTCCGCCCGGCACCCTCCTCCGTCATATCTCTCCATCCACCTCTCTCATCCTCCCCTCCCCTTCCCCCACTCAATCTCGTCTCCCCCTCCCCCTCACTCTCTCCTCAAGCCTCGTCCTCTCTCCTTCTCCTCATCTCTCCCCCCATCGCGCCCCACTATCATTTTAATTACTCTCCCGTTTGATTACCGGAGGAGGGACTTTGATTGTGTCGCTAGCCTCAGAAAATTCGCGGACGAGAATATTTTTTGGCTTACTGTATACAGGTAACTAATAATGATGGTGTTGCAGGGGGCGTTCATTGGCCCCTTATATATTTAATTAGGTGGATAGGTTACTGTTTGGAGTTGTGTTTGATGTATGGACTTATTTATTATTATTATTATTATTATTATTATTATTATTATTATTGTTTGATGTATGGACTTATTTATTATTATTATTATTATTATTATTATTATTTGTTTATTATTATTTGTGTAATGTTTGTGTAGTGTTTGTGTGTGTGGGTGTGTTGTGTGTGTGTGTTGTAAGCCTGATGAAATGGACAGGCGAGATGGTTTTTAAAATGCATCAGTAATACTTAATGCATATGTTCTACGAGCGTCCAATGACCCTTTCATTATTGACATAAGGGGGGTCACCGGCTTTTTTTTTATCTTTTGCTCGTCTCTCCCTTTTCTCATCGTTTCCTGGCTTGTCTCCATTCGGCCACATTTAGCAACTTGTTTATAAGGAAGTTTTATCCCCATCCAGGGGTCGATTTCTTCCTGGCGAGCGATAGCGAGCCAGCATTGTACGGGGAAATCCGGCTTAGCCAGAGAAATTTTTCTATCGAAAAATGTACACATTTAGCTTGCTGTCAAAACAAAAAATATATATGCTGGCTCGCTACAGCTTGCCAGGAAAATTATCTGAAACCTGGAATGGTGGTAAACGTCTTAAAACAATAGGCTGAACTGATGGGCCCGAATGGATTTCAAAGCCAAAGAGAGAGGGAGAGAAAGAGGGAAACAAGCGAGGTGGGCTCCCTTAAGGGGGTAGTACTCGCTTTTTCTGGACCCCCTTCTCCTTCATGTTTAGCATATTAGTTTTGAGGTTTTAAGACGTTCGTTTCGTTAGTTTGGCGATTGTGAGACCTTTCGCCTAATTTTTTTTTTTTATCAATATTAAGATCTTTCGTGACCCTTAGGTGTAGATTTGTTCCTGGCGAGCGATAGCAGCCTCTAATTTTAGAAAGAACCGGCCTTCAACCGGGACATTTTTCTGCCGAAAAATGTACAAATTAATCTTGAAAGGGGGTCTAGGGGGGAGTTTTTTCCAAGCTTGATGGAGGTCTAGCGAGGAAACTCAAAAATACATAAATCTATAGATAACAAACCAAGCACTACGTCCCCCTTAATCACAGACTACTGTTTAGTTGGGAAGGAGGTGGTGTTCGGATTTAATTAATGTTTTTTATTTTTTTGTTTTTTTTTGTTTTGTTTTTTTGTTTTTTTTCCCGTCTTCGTCTTTTTGTTGTTGTTGCTTTTGCTTCGTTGTTGTTTTCGTCGTAAGCTTAACCCCTTCAGCACCCTGACGCCTTTTTACCTTTGATTCTGGATGACATTTGATGATTGTATGCAGCTAAAGAAGGATCACTGAGGGTTTATCGAGATTTGAGTCGCTTAGGTAGATTACAAACAACAAAATATCGTCTAATCTAATGGTACCGGTAACCAAAATTTGATGAACATTAAGTAATGGTGGTGAAGGGGTTAAGGGGAGATGGGGCGTTTTTTTGGGGGGTGTATTTATAAATGTATTCCTTTATTTCTTAGTTTCCTCGCTAGACCTCCATCAAGCTTAGGAAACAAAACCCCCCCATACCCCCCCTTCAAGATAAATTTGTACTTTTAACGGTAGAAAAAGGTCCAGGACGAAGGCCGATTCCTCTTAAAATTTCAGGCTCGCTTTCGCTCGCCAGGAAAAAATCGACACCTGGCACGAGAGGTCTTAAAATTGACAACGAAATTGGGCGAAAGGTGTTAAGATCGCCAAACTAATGGACTGAACGTCTTATGATATTAAAACAAATGGGACTTAACACGAGAGAGAAAGGGGGACCATAAAAATGACCCATCTCCTCTTAAAAATATGATGCATGGACGAGAGATTTCTGTATACTTAGATATACTGGTAATTAATACTGTTGTTGTTGGTGTTGGTGTTGTTGTTCGAGGTGCGTTCAGTCACCCCCCCATCCCCCTCCCTCCCTTCTCCCTCGTGTTTAGCCCTTTTTTTTTTTTTTTTTTTTTTTTTTTTTTAGATTTTAAGAAGTTTGGCTCATTAGTTTGGCGATTTTAAGACTTTACGCCCCATTTCTTTGTCACTATTAAGACCTTTCGTGTCAT
>CM064483.1:14741570-14785625 GCA_032716605.1 Paralithodes platypus | reverse complement strand
ACAGGGTCTATAGCAGAGACAGTTTTATTTAGAGGTATTTTAATGATATATGGAGTACTACCTCTATAGACTTTTGCAACCTACATATTTCTGGCATGGTATTCAATAACGACAAATAATGGGATAATATAAGTTACTTAACCCTTTGAGGGTTTGACGTATTTTTCCCTCCGTCCCTCCCTCCCTCCCCCTTTTTTTTTTTTTCCCCTCCCTCCTCCTCCCTCCCCTCTCCCTCTCCTCGTTCACCCCGTACCCGTATTACCGAAATTCCTGGTGGGTATGGGCCGGGATATCGGTTCATGGTAGAGTGATTCCGACCGGGCAATGAATATGCAGGGGGTGTAAATGGTTGTAGGAAGAGCAGAAGGAAGGGGGAGAGGAGAGAGGGTGGGAAGGAAGAGAGGGGAGAGTGGTAGGATGGAAGGGGAGAGGAGTGGGGAGAGACAGAGAGGGGAGAGACAAAGAGGGGAGAGGGCAGGATGGAAGGGGAGAGGTTGGGGCGGGAGAGGGGAGGTTGGGAAGGGAGAGGGGAGGTTGGGAAGGGGAGAGGGGAGGGGAGAATGGTAGGATGGAAGGGGCGAGGTTGGGGCGGGATAGGGGAGGTTGGGAAGGGGAGAGGGGAAGGAAGAGGAAGAGAGGGGAGAGTAATAGGGGGAGGATGGGGCGGGAGAGGGGAGGTTGGAAAGGGGAGAGAGGGTGAAAAGGAAGAGTACAAAGGAGTACAAAGGGACCCATTTCACAGCAACAACAGATCGAGTGACCCTTCTAGGTTGCTTGTCCTCCAAAACAACTGAGGATCAAGTGTCCAAACAGTGTCTGGTTTATCGGAGTGGGTAAGGGAACATTGGGAAAGGAAACTTACTGCCCTGGAAACTAATGTTCAGTGGGCAGGATAAGGAAGTTAGTAGAGGGACAGATGGGGTTAGTAACATCTGAGGGGGAGGGATAAAATAAAGTTATTCAATTGGATAAACGCAGCCAGTCAGGGTCGCGCGGTTTGATGCAGAGATATTTGTCTAGGCGTGAGTTTAAATGAATCAACGGCGATGCAGTACATATTAAACGTTTACGGGGAAGCCCATTCCACCGTTGACAACTCGATTGAAGCCTGAAATTCAAATTAGATTTTCCCCCGTGCGAGTTAAAAGATTTACCAATAATTTTGCAACCGTTTCCCCGCGTGTAATTTAGATTGGTCGATAGTGAAGTACTTCCTACAGTTCATATTGTCCGATGCCTTTGATGATTTTGAACAACATGAATTTAGTCACCTCTTAATCTCTGCGCTGGGTTAAAGGAAATAGATTTAAATTCTCTAAGACGGCTCTTCGTATTGGTTTGTTCTTTAGGCTAGGTATTCATTTTTGGTAACCCTCTACGTTTGAAATCGTTTCTAGCTTGTTTATATCGTTTTGGTATTAAGGGCACCAGGATTGAACGCAGTATTCCAGAAGAGGGCGGACTAAGGAATTGTAAAGGGTTAGGATAACTTCTTTGGATTTATGCTCAAATGACCTGCCTATAAAGCCAATTATTTTGTTTGCCTTCTTAACAACTTCTGAACATTGTTGACTCTGTTTTAGGTTACTCGATATTGTTACTCCCAGATCGGTTTTCTCTGTTACATTCTTAAGCTGAGTGCCATTCATCGAATAGTTTGCTTTCCTCATTTAGGTATCCGATATGTAGTACTTTACATTTTTCCGCATTGAAACTCATTTGCCAAATTTGGGCCCAACATGACAATTTATCTAGATTGTGTTGCATATCGTCAACTTGTTCTTTTGAGAGTACGATATTTGCAATTTTTGTATCGTCAGCAAATTTTGAGATTGTACAGGTGAGACCCTCATCTATGTCGTTGATGTAAATTAGAAAGAGAATTGGTCCTAGTACCGATCCCTGGGGTACCCCGCTACTTACATTGGTCCATTTAGATGCCTTACCGTTTATGACTACTCTTTGCTTTCTGTCGCTGAGCCAATTTTCTATCCATTTCAACACACCGTCTTGTATTCCATGCGCTTTTAATTTTACCAATAAACGTTTGTGGGGAACTTTGTCAAAGGCCTTTTGAAAATCAAGGTATATAATATCTACAGCTTTACTCTCATCGTAGAGGTTGAGGATATCGTGGAAGAAGTCTAAGAGGTTTGTTAAACAGGAACGTTTTTTACGAAAGCCTTGTTTAGTATCTTTAAGTATGTTATTTTCCTCTAAGTGATTTACGAGTCTGTCTCGTATGACCGTTTCTAGCATTTTACATACAACTGAGGTAAAGCTAATTGGACGATAGTTACTGAGTAGGGATTTGCTGCCTTTTTTTAATATCGGTGTTACGTTGGCTAGCTTCCACTGATCAGGCATAGTTCCAGACTGCAAGGATTTATTGAATAGTAATGTCAGTGGTTTGGAGAGCTCCTCCTTAGCTTCCTTTAGAACTCTAGGCGAGATTGTATCAGGTCCAGGCGTTTTATTTACCTTGAGTTTATCTAAACAATTCAATACTTCCTCTCTCTGTAACGGTGATATTGCTTAGAACATCTGAATTATCAATCTGAATCGGCGATGGTGTAGGGATATCACTGAGGTCTTCTGTTGTAAAAACTGATGCAAAGAAGGTATTGAGGGCATTACTCATTTGTACTTCGTCTTTGGTGTATTCTCCATTTTCATCGACTAACGGTCCAACAGTTGAAGTAACTACTTTTTTCTTTCTGATATAACTATAGAATTCTTTCGGGTTTGTTTTTACTTTGATTCGCAATATGTAACTCTAAGGTCTTTTTACTTTGCTTAATTAACTTTTTTGGCTTTGCGTCGTAGCTCTACAAATTTCACCCGTTCTTCGTCATTTTGTGAGGATTTTAATCTATCATTAGCAATTTTTTTTAGCAAGCAGGCAGTTTGACATATCATTATTCCACCATTTGGGCTTATTATTATGGCCTGGACGCCGTATTTTCGATGGTATGCAGTCTTGCACTGCTTTTAGGTAAGTGGTTTCGAATAACTTCTAAGATGTATTTATGTCGTTAGTGTTAATTAAAAAACTCCAGTCAGTTTCTTTAAACATAGCTCTAAGTTTATGGAAGTTTGCTTTCTTGAAATTAGGGACTTTTTCGATGCTACTATTTGGTTCGTTACTAGTAAACTTTAAAGTGAAAGTTATCGTACGATGGTCGCTGTTACTGAATGCATCACCAACATTCAAATTCTCTATCAATTCTTCTTTTGTTGCAAGTACAATGTCAAGAACGTTATTACCACGGGTCGGCGTTCGAACAAATTGATAAAGCGAACTCTCTTGCAAGTTCGTATACAAGTCATGTCCGGAGTGTGAAGTAAGAGTATCGCCCCACTTGGTCAAAGGTAAATTAAAGTCGCCAAAAATAACGGTATCTTGTGAGTTACTTACATCTGCAATTTGTTCGTAAATTTCTCGGTCAGTTTGCACTGATTGAGCTGGAGGTCTGTATATTAACGCAAGTATTATTTGTGTACCTGTATTATTCTTTATTAGCACAAAAGATGTGTCGACGTTCACAATTTGAGGTTTTGGCAAGAGGGTAGGGTGAAGACTTTCTTTGATATAAAGTAAAACGCCACCTCCAAGAGAGGGGAGAGTGGTAGGATGGTAGTGGAGAGGTGGGGGCGGGAGAGGGGAGGTTGGGAAGGGGAAAGGGGAGGATGGAAAGAGATAGGAGAGGCGAGTAAATAAGATTGGAACATGGCAATTTACCGCCAACTGGATACAAAACGACTATAGTAGCTCTTCCGACGTTGTGAAGGGTCATTACGGTGTTTGGCATCATTACTGAGCTAGGCCTTGGTTGTGTTTTACAATTTTCGAGTGGGGGATATCAACTCTGACAGGGGTGGGGCCGAGGCAGACAATATCACCATAAAGAAACATAACAGACAGAACAGACCACCCACCTCACAACAGACCACCCATCTCACCGTAAAGATCAGCTTGCAAATTGGACGACGATACAATGGAAAGGTTCACGATGGCAGAGAGAGAGAGAGAGTGAGAGAGTGTGTGTGTGTGTGTGAGAGAGATACAGTGTGTGTGTGTGTGTGAGAGAGAGAGAGAGAGAGAGAGAGAGAGAGAGAGAGAGAGAGAGAGAGAGAGAGAGACAGTAGAGTATAATTTTAGCAAAGCATATTAAACTCCGAAATACAAATATCAAGTTAAGATATATTAAGAAGTTTCAATTCAACACTAAACAGCTTCGAATATTTAGGTTTCGTCCCATTAGTTGGGCGAATTGAAGACTTTCGCTATACGAGTTTGGGGTTGTAAGACGTTTCGCCTTATCAGATCTCTACATTCTCCTGGCGACCGATAATGAGCCAGGAATCGAAAAATGTACGAGTTTTGCTTCAAGGTAGGTCTAAGGGGCACATTTTAGCTTAACCCAATTCGAGCCGAGGGAGGTCTTTTTTAGTTTCCCCTGTTTCGCTCCATTAGTTTGGAGAATTGAAGATGTTTCAATCCATTAGTTTGGCGATAGTAAGACTTCACCCGATTCAAATGTCACTATTTGTTCACAGCAGAAGCTATAACTTAGACGAAATCGGGCTTCGACCGGGACCTATTTCGATCGAAAAATGTACAAACTTAGCTTGAAGGAGGTCTGGGTGAGCATTTTTTTAGTTTTTTAGTTGTTTCTGATCCTAGTGACAAACTAAAATTCATTGCTAGGGAAAATAAAAATCTTCAATAATAATCCAACAAAACATCCTAATAACTCCCAAGACGTCAGAGCAGCAATGATAGTGTTAATGGGGGGTCTGGTTAGCTGATTGTTGGGGGGGGGGGGGGGTTTAGAGGGGAAGATAATTATAAACGCAAGGCTCGAGAATAGTAGACTAATATTAAGAGCATACATAATGATAGTAGTCAGTAGTATCTATATCTATTATAACGTTCTAGGTTCTGTTGAAACGATCGCGATTCACACACTCAACCCCCCCGCCCCCCTCTCACAAACACCCACCCACATAACCACACTCTCTCTCTTTCACACACCCACATACACATGCACTCTCTCTCTCTCTGTCGCTCTCTCTCTCTCTCTCTCTGTCTCTCATTCATACACACACACACACACACATACAGTTGCAATCTGCATTTTAAGACTAGAGAAGCTTTCACTAGTCTCCACCTCTCTCTCTCAAAGCTTCCTGCTTTGCAGCAAGTGAGAAAGGTAACTTTGTCTATTGTTTCAACCCCCCCCCCCCCCCAGCCTCTTCCGCGCCCTCTCCCTCTCCTCAACTTCATTCTACTGTAGGTCTATAGGCTCCTCCTCCTCCTCTCTCTCTCTCTCCGAGAGAGAGAGAGAGAGAGAGACTCTTGGCCCCTGGTTGTACAATGGCGCTAATAAATCACGTCTCGGCTGTCATTACGTTACGCTCGCTCTGTGCTGTATTAATGTCTGTCAGATGTTGAATAGGGTGGGTACCTGTAGGAACATGCCTGTATATCTCACTCGAAACGAATAAATCAAGTTTTAGCTAATGCCGATACCAATTATTGATCAAAATATACTTGGTGCCGAGATATCACTTTTTTGGGGGGTGACGAACATGTGTGCATATCTCACTCGAAAGAATAAATCAAGTTTTAGCTATTCCCGATACCAATTATTGATCATAATATACTGGGTGCCGACGAGACATCACATTTTTTGGCCGACTGTACCATTCTCTCGGACTGCTCCCCATCAGCGAAGTTTCATTCCTCAAGAATAGGGAACATGTTTTCCCCGGTTCATTCTGCCAGTACTATAACTTCAACTTGTGGGGAGATGGGTCGTCTTTCTGGTCTCCCCTTCTCCCTCGTGTTTAGCCCCATTAGTTTTCAGATTTTAAGACGTTCGTTCCATTAGTTTATCGATTCTAAAATCTTTCGTCCCATTTATATATCAATATCAAGACCTTTCGTGCCATATAGGTGTCGATTTTTTCCTGGCAAGAGATATCGAGCCTCTAATTTAAGAGAAACCGGCCTTCGGCCAGGATATTTTTCTATCGAAAAATGCACAAATCTATCTTGAGAGGGGTATAGGGGATGTTGTTTTAAACCTGATGGAGGTCTAACGAGGAAACTCAAAATCAAGTAAATAAATGAATATAAGTAGCCCCCCAAAAACAGCATTAACCCCTTCTGTACCGGTGATGTACTTTGCATTATATTCTGGCAGCTAGTAGACGATTTTGTTCAGCTTAGGAATGATGTCTCTACCCATTAAAAATGTTACTTGACTTTGCATTATATTCTGGCAGCTAGTAGACGATTTTTTTCAGCTTAGGAATGATGTCTTAATTAACCCATTAAAAGGCTACAGACTATCTCAATTGATCCTTGGCAACTAGAAGACGATTTTGTTCAGCTTAGGAATGATGTCCACCCATCAAAATTATGCTGAACGGGTACAGAAGGGATTAAGGGGGGATGGTTCACTTTTTGGGTGATTTTTGCATGTATTCATTAGTTTTCTAGTTTCCTCCTTAGACCTCCATCAAATTAAAAAAAAAAAAAACGTCCATTAGATCCCCCTTCTAGATTAATTTGTACATTTTTCTATAGAAAAATATCCCGGCCGAAGGCCGCTTCTTCCAACATTAGAGGCTCACTTTCGTTCGCCAGGGAAAAAATCGACACCTAAATAGCACGAAAGGTCTAAATATTGACGAAGAAATGGGGCGAAAGGTCTTAACATCGACTAACTAATTGGACAAACATCTTTACATCTGAAAACTAATGGGGCTAAACATGAGGGAGAAAGTGGTCCAGAAAACCGGCCCATGTCCCCTTAAGACCGTTTATATTACTGGTATATTTATTATTATATTATTTATCCCTTTTCGTCGTAGAAGCAAATTAGAAGCTAAAGAAAATCGTCTAATGATAACAAGAATACAAGGGAACTTACGTCATCGTGCTGAAGGGGTTAAGATGGTATAGTTAGAATTTGCATAATGAGGCTGGAATTTAAGAGGGAATGAGCGTGTTTATTAGCTTAGTTATTTATCTGTCTATATTTATTTTAGTTTCCTCGCTAGACCTCCATCAAACTTAAAAAAACAAAAAAACGCTAGACCCATCCACCCCCGTCAACATACATTTGTAAATTTTTCGATAGAAAGATTTCCCTGCCGAAGGCTGATTCCTCTTAAAATTACACGCTCGCTATAGCTCGGCAGGAAATAAATCGACACCAAAATGTTTTAAAATTGACAACGAAATGGGACGATAGGTGTAAAAATCGCCAAACTATTGGGTCGAACGTCTAAAGATCTCAAAAGTAATGGGGCTAAACATGAGGAAGAAGGGGGCCCTGAAAAAGAAGGCAGAGTGAGAGAGAAGACAGAAAGTGGTAGAATGAGAGTGAGTGTGAGAGTGAATACGAAAGTGATGTCATAAAATCGCCAAACAAATTTTATAATCTCATAAATAATGGGGCTAAACATGAGGGAGAAGGGGGTCCAGAAAACGTTCGGCTATCGCTCGGAACACAAGCCTTCCAGTAACTTTTTATTTTTTTATTTTTTATTTTTTTGCGAACTTCTACGAACTCGGCTTCATAAATCGCCTAAGTCTCTGTTAACCCTTTCAGTACCGGTGACGTCCTATTCATCATATTCCGGCCATTATTAGACGATTTTATTAAGCTTAGGAAGGACATGCAACAATAAAGTAGAAGTGCCGCTCTGCCCGTAATCAAAACGGCATACCAAACTTTGCGATGGGTTACTATCACTACTGTTACCACCATCATCACTATTACTATCAACATCACTACTACTATCATCATCACTACTAATGTCACAATCATCACTACTACTATCATCATCACTACTACTATTACAATCATTACTACTTTCATCATCACTACTACTGTCACCATCATTACTACTACTGTCACCATCATTACTACTACTATCACCATCATCACCACTACTATCATCACTGATACTGTCAACATCAGCACTACTACCATCATCATCACTACTACTATTACAATCATCACTACTACTGTAGCCATCATCACTACTACCTAGTACTGCCACTATCACCACATATCACTACCGTTGTTACCATCATCACTACTACTGTCACCATCATCACTACAACTATCACCATCATCACTACTATTATCACCATCATCTCTACTACTATCATTATTACTGTTACCATCATCACTACTACTGCCATCATCATCAGTACTATCACCATCATCAATACAATATGACCAACATAACTACTTCTATCACCAACATCACCATTACTGTCACCATCATCACTACTATTATACTCACCATCACTACCAATCACCACCACCATTATTACTATCACCATCATCCCTACTACTACCACCACCATCACTACCATAATCACCACAACTATCACTAGTACACTCAGACACACTATCGTCATCACTACAGATCACTGAGAAAAACTACCACAATCACCATCATTACTACTATAGTCTATTCGCTGTAAGTAGGCGAGAAATCTTGATCTTTAACCTCTGTAACTCAAAAACGACTAAGAGTAATCGAGCTAATATTTCTACCATATGGGAAGGGTCAGCCAGGGAATACGTGTGGACATTTACAGCCCATTTGCTCTAGCCCTTTTTGAGTAACAGAGGATAGAGGTCATGATTTCTCTACTTACAGCGAAGACTTTAGTACCAAAATCATCAATATAGATGAACTAACCTCTCGAGGATTATGACGCATTTGAATTAAGAGTTTATTCTGAATATCAATAGACGATTTTATACAGCTTAGGAAGGATCTGTGGGAATCAAAAGAGTAAAAACTATCCCAATTACCCCTCTGACTTCCATATATACCTCCTAAGCTGAATACCATCGTCTAATAATAGCTAGATAACATAATAGAAACGCGTATATATTCTAGCAACTGTTAGGCGATTATAATCATCTTAGGAAAGACGTCTACCAATATAAAGGCTACAACCTATCTCAATTAATCTTTTTATAGCTAATATGAATCCTTCCTAAGCTTCATAAAATCGTTTACATGCAACATGATACACATAAACGTCAGTTATTGAAGAGGTTAATTGTTAACTATTTAAACCCAGTCTTCAACAAATAAATAGAATCTCATCAATCCATCCGGCTTTCTCTTTGACACATGCACTCAAAACAATTAGGATACATTTAGCATCGCATAACATATAAAATATAAAGTTAACAAAAAAACAAAAAAAAACACAAAAATCTATAAAATGGCAACCCGATCCCGTCAAACCTCCGAGTCCCAGAACCCTAAGCCCTGCAACCTGATTAACTCCTCCAAGGCCACCACCTGCGTCCTTCCCACCATGGAGGACAAGAACCCCTGCGTCCCTCAGACAACGTGGAGCCAGAGCCAGAGCCAGAGCCAGGCCAAGCCCCGTAAGCTTATCAACAATGATAAGCCGATTATTTATAACGGCACCCGGGCGTCCCCCATTCCTATTCTTAAGGCCCCTGTGGTCAATAACTATCCCGTCATAACATCTCCCAACCCCAAGGTCAACGCCCCTCGCTAGACCACCACCCCCACCTACGTCCTTCCCACCATGGAGGACAAGAACCCCTGCGTCCCTCAGACAACGGGGAGCCAAAACCATGCCAAGCCCCGTAAACTTATCAACAATGATAAGCCGATCATTTATAACGGGTCCCGGGCGTCCCCCATTCCTATTCTTAAGGCCCCTGTGTTCAACAACTATCCCGTCATAACTACTCCCAACTCCAAGATCAAGGCCCCTCAGGAGACCACCACCCCCACCTACGTCCTTCCCACCATGGAGGACAAGAACCCCTGCGTCCCTCAGACAACGTGGAGCCAGAGCCAGAAGCATGCCAAGCCCCGTAAGCTTGTCAACAATGAGAAGCCGATCATTTATAACGGGTCCCGGGCGTCCCCTTGTCCTATTCTTAAGGCCCCTGTGGTCAATAACTATCCCGTCATAACTACTCCCAACTCCAAGATCAAGGCCCCTCAGACCACCCCCGTTACCTCGGGGATGGCGCTGAGTGGCTGCGACTACATCCCTCGCGAGACGAACTCCCTCCAAACGGACCCCATCCCCGACCTCCCGTACTTCAAATCCCAACCCCGTGCCCCTCCCCGCCGAAAGCGATCCCCCTCCCCTGAAACCATGGCAAAATTACTGAACGATAACATCCCCATCCCAGAGTCCACCGTCGACCGTATTATGAACGAGCCCACCGTTCCCCCCCAAACCAAAGCACCCACCGATTCCCCCAAAGCGCCCAGCGTGCCCTACACACCCAAAGCCCCCTTCCCATCCTCTAAAGGCGCTCCTAAGCCAGCAAAACTTTGCCAAAACGCGACGTCACTCTTCCCCTCCAAGCCCAAAAACAACGACCCTCAGGAAACTAACCCCAACACCTCGGGGATGTTGCTGAGTGGCTCCACCTACACACCTCACGATACCAACACCCTCCAGACTGACCCCTTCCCCGATCTCCCTACCTTCCCGAACCACCCCCCTGCCCCTCCCCGCCGATAGCGATCCCCCTCCCCTGAAACGCTGAAAAATATACTAAACGATGACATCCCAGTCACCTAGCCCACCACCCTCAATACGTCCACTGACCCCCGCGCTTGCTGGGTGGAGTTGGCGTCCACCAACACCAAGGGACGCAAGCAAACAAAAGACGTCCCCAATCATCCCCCTTCCCACGTCCCTCAGACTGTGGTAGGGGGCACACTCGATGGAATGATGAACCAAAGGGTTATAAAGCCCACCAATCCTCCCAAAACCAAAACACCTGTGAACGGAAAGGTTGGGAAGCCTGGTTTAAACACTTCCCAACCCAAGAAAACTCGGGCTAAAAAGGAGCGGTCACTATCCCCCGACAGCCTCGCTCAATTTCTGAATGCCAAACCCTCTCCTAAAAAAGCTATCAATCCGCCACAATCCCAGGTCGCTCGCCCCTCCAAAATTGGCCAAAAACCTAGCCACGCTATCCGCTTCAATAATAATCCCGCGCAGACCTGTCCCCCCACCTCTCCCGCGCAGACCTCTCCTCCCACCTCTCCCACACAGGCCTCATCCCCCATCTCTCCCACACACACCTCTCCCACCACTTCTCCCACACAGACCTCACCCCCCACCTCTCCCACACAGGCCTCACCTCCCACCTCACCCCACAGACCTCCCCCACCCCCACTTCTCCCACACAGGCCTCACCCCCCACCTCTCCCGCACAGGCCTCACCCCCCATCTCTCCCACACAGGCCTCACCCCCCATCTCTCCCACACAGGCCTCTCCCACACAGACCTCAATCCCCACCTCTCCCACACAGGCCTCACACCCCACCTCTCCCACACTGACCTCACCCCCCACCTCTCCCACACAGGCCTCACCCCCCACACAGGCCTCACCCCCCACCTCCCCCACACAGACCTCACCCCCCCCACCTCTCCCACACAGACCTCACCCCCCACCTCTCCCACACAGGCCTCACCCCCCACCCTCTCCCACACAGACCTCACCCCCCCACCTCTCCCACACAGGCCTCACCCCCCACCTCTCCCACACAGACCTCACCGCCCACCTCTCCCACACAGGCCTCACACCCCCCACCTCTCCCACACAGACCTCAACCCCCCCACACAGGCCTCACCCCCCACCTCTCCCACACAGACCTCACCCCCCCACCTCTCCCACACAGGCCTCACCCCCCACCTCTCCCACACAGGCCTCACCCCCACCTCTCCCACACAGACCTCACCCCCCACCACAGGCCTCACCCCCCACCTCTCCCACACAGACCTCACCCCCACCTCTCCCACACAGACCTCACCCCCCACCTCTCCCACACAGACCTCTCCCCCCCACCTCAACCCCCACCTCTCCCACACAGACCTCACCCCCCACCTCACCCCTCACCTCTCCCACACAGACCTCACCCCCCACCTCTCCCACACAGACCTCACCCCCCCCCCCCCCCACACAGACCTCACCGCCCACCTCTCCCACACAGACCTCACAGGCCTCACCCCCCACCTCTCCCACACAGGCCTCACCCCCCATCTCTCCCACACAGACCTCAACCCCCACCTCTCCCACACAGGCCTCACACCCCACCTCTCCCACACAGGCTTCACCTCCCACACAGACCTCACCCCCCACCTCTCCCACACAGGCCTCACCCCCCACCTCTCCCACACAGGCGTCACCCCCCACACAGGCCTCACCTCTCACCTCTCCCACACAGACCTCACCCCTCACCTCTCCCCACACATACCTCACCCCCCACCTCTCCCACACAGGCCTCACCCCCCACCTCTCCCACACAGACCTCACCCCCCACCTCTCCCACACAGGCCTCACCCCCCACCTCTCCCACACAGACCTCACCGCCCACCTCTCCCACACAGACCTCACAGGCCTCACCCCCCACCTCCCCACAGGCCTCACTCCCCATCTCTCCCACACAGACCCCAACTCCCCCCCCTCCCACACAGACCTCACCCCCCACCTCTCCCACACAGGCCTCACCTCCCACACAGACCTCACCCCCCACACAGACCTCACAGGCCTCACCCCCCACTTCTCCCACACAGGCGTCACCCCCACACAGGCCTCACCCCCCACCTCTCCCACACAGACCTCACCCCTTACCTCTCCCACACAGGCCTCACCCCCCACCTCTCCCACACAGACCTCACCCCCCCACCTCTCCCACACAGACCTCACCCCCCACCTCTCCCGCACAGACCTCACCCCCCACACAGGCCTCACCCCCCACCCCTCCCACACAGGCCTCAACCCCCCACCTCTCCCACACAGGCTTCACCCCCCACCTCTCCCACACAGACCTCACCCCCCACCTCCCCCTCACAGTCCTCGACGCCCACCTCTCCCACACACGCCTCAACCCCCACCTCTCCCACACAGGCCTCACACCCCACCTCTCCCACACAGGCTTCACCCCCCACCTCTCTCTCACAGACCTCACCCCCCACCTCTCCCACACAGGCCTCACCCCTCACCCCCCACCTCTCCCACACAGGCCTCACCCCCCCACCTCTCCCACACAGACCTAACCCCCCACGTCTCCCACACAGACCTCACCCCTCACCTCACCCCCCACCTCTCCCACACAGACCTCGACCTCACCCCTCACCTCTCCCACACAGACCTCACCCCCCACACAGACCTCACCTCCCACACAGACCTCACCCCCCACCTCTCCCACAAAGGCCTCACCCCCCACCTCTCCCACACAGGCCTCACCCCCCACCTCTCCCACACAGGCCTCACCCCCCACCTCTCCCACACAGGCCTCAACCCCCACCTCTCCCACACAGACCTCAACCCCCACCTCTCCCACACAGACCTCACCACCCACCTCTCCCACACAGGCCTCACCCCCCACCTCTCCCACACAGGCCTCACCCCCCCACCTCTCCCACACAGACCTCACCCCCAACCTCTCCCACTCAGGCCTCACACCCCACCTCTCCCACACAGGAGGCCTCACCCCCCACTTCTCCCACACAGGCCTCTCCCCCCACCTCACTCCAAAACTCTCCTCCAAGAATGATCTCACCCCCACCAGCACCCACCTCCCCTACCCCTACCACCTCCCCTATCCAATCCACCCCTCCTACTGAACCTACCCCACCCACTCCCCCTACCCCACAAACCGCTACCCCTAAACGCCGATCGTTCAAAGCCAAAGTCCGGTGCGCACTCCGTCGGGTATTCCTGTGCTGCTGTTGTTGTTGCTCCTGCATGGAAAACTGAACACCCAACTTCGACTGGGACCCTCTGAACGACTAGTGCTTGCTGTAAAAAGTGAGCCTATCTTCGTCTGAACGACTAGTGCTTGCTGTAAAAAAGTGAGCCTATCTTCGTCTGAACGACTAGTGTTTGCTGTATAAAGTGAGCGAAGATATAAGTTAATTAAGCCTATAAGGGCCTGAATAGTATATGCAGGTGTGGGGCGAGCCAGCCTTATGTCTTTTTACATAATCCTTTGTAAACTATGTCTTAATTTAATTATAATGTATCTAACTTTGATAGGTGTTTTTTATATTATTATTTTGTTATTACTTTTGATAGTTGTGCTTTGTTTTGTTTTCTAGTTGTGTTTTTTTTTCAATTAAATTATCCTTTATTACTTCATCTGCTATGTCTTCCTTGGTATTCTATTTTAAAATGTATCTACCATTGCTATACCCTGTTCCAAATATGTAGGCCAAAACTCTTGAACATTAACCTCTATAACTCACGGACGACTATTATTGCAATCAAGCTAACATATCTATCATTTGGGAAGGGTCAGCCAGGGAAGAGATGTGGAAAGTTACAGCCCATTTGCTCTAGCTCATTTTCAGTTATAGAGGTTATCCCATTCAGTACCGGTGACATAATTATCATTATAGTCTGGCAACTATTAGACGGTTTTGTTCAGCTTAGGAAGGATATCTACCTGTTTGAAGATTACAGACAATCTCAATCCTTTTAGCTACCATATATCCTTCCTAATCTTCATAAAATAGTATAAATGCAACTGAAATAATAACAAGAAAACGTCGCTGGTACTGTAAGGGTTAAGGCAGGTTTTCTGGACCACTTTCTCCCTCATGTTTAGCCCCATTCGTTTTCAGATGTTTGCCCCATTAGTTAGTCGAATTTAAGACCTTTCGCCCCATTTCGTCGTCAATGTTTAGAACTTTCGTGCTATTTAAGTGTCGATTGTTTCCCTGGCGAACGATAGTGAGCCTGTAATGTTGGAAGAACCGGCCTTCGGCCGGGAAATTATTTTTCTACCGAAAAATGTACAAATTAATCTAGACGGGGGATCTAATGGATTTTTTTTTTAAATTTGATGGAGGTCTAGGGAGGAAACTAGACAAAATAATGAATACATGCAAAAATCGGCCCCCCCTTAAAGGGTTCACGATTTATGGCCCACCTATTTGGAACAGTGTATAAATGTGTATGCAAATGTCTCAATAACCCCTTCTGTAACGGCGACGACTTTTGTATTATATTCTAGCTATATTTAGACAATTGTGTACAGCTTAAGAAGGATCTGTGGTAGTAGTCAAAAGGATTATGTGAGATAGCTCCAAGCCTTTTAATTGCTGGAGGCCATTTTTAAACTGAATACAATCGTCTAATAGTAGCCAGAGTAAAGTTTAATGGACGGCGCCGGTACAGAAGGGGTTAATTCATATCACCAACCCACCAATTAACTTCCAATCAAACCACCTAATTAATGAAATTAATGAAACAATGAATACATGTGGTACTCCACATGTACACATTTAGTTTGCTGTTAAAACAAACATATATACTGTATATATATATGCTGGCTCGCCACCGCTCACCAAGAAAATATTGACACCTGGATGGGGGTAAACGTCTTAAACCAGTAGTCACAACCTAGTGAAATAACCCATATCTATCTATCTATCTATCTATATGCTCAGGCCCAATCCCCATTTTGGGGGTAGCCGACTCAAGACAGAGCAAGAACAGGGAAAACACAAAAACAACATAAAACAAAAAATAAACACAGATAAAAAACACAAACTCTCACACATCCAGGTCACCCAGGAGAAGACCCAGAGACCAGGGATACCAAGGTCGCTCCAGCACTCCCCCGGCCCCTGACCACCCGGAGAGGTTCCGATCTCGGCAGGCAGACATGCAGCGGAGCCCATATACATACATATTAATAGTCTGAACCTTGTCAACTCACCCATATACATCAAAATTAATTATCTGAACCCATTGGAATCACCCACATACTGTACATACCATTAACCCCTTCTGTACCGGCGACGTGTTTTAAATTTTCTGTTAGCTCTATTTAGACGATCTTGTTCAGTTTAAAAAGGATCTGTTTAGTAAAATGGGTTAAGGGGGGATGGTTCACTTTTTGGGCGATTTTTGCATGTATTCATATTTCTAGTTTCCTCCCTAGACCTCCATCAAATTTAAAAAAAACATCCATTAGATCCCCTTTCAAGATTAATTTGTACATTTTTCGGTAGAAAATTTCTTCCAAAATTACAGGGTCACTATCGTTCGCCAGGGAAAAAATAAGACACCTAAATAGCACGAAAGGTCTAAATATTGACGAAGAAATAAGGCGAAAGGTCTTAAAATCGACTAACTAATGGGGCAAACATTTTAACATCTGAAAACCAATGGGGCTAAACATGAGGGAGAAAGTGTTCCAGAAAACCGGCCCATTAAATGAGATAGTTCAAAGATTGTTAATTGCTTGAAGTCCTTTTAAGAGTAAATAAAATCGTCAAATAATAGCCAGAATAAAGTTAAAAGGACGGTTACGGAACAGAAGGGGTTAAGGGGGGATGGTTCACTTTTTGGGTGACTTTTGCATGTGTTCATAATTTTTCTAGTTTCCTCCCTAGACCTCCATCAAATTTACAAAAAACATCCATTAGATCCCCTTTCTAGATTAATTTGTACATTTTTCGGTAGAAAAATGTCCCGGCCGAGGGCCGATTCTTCCAACATTACAGGCTCACTATCGTTCGCCAGGGAAAAAATCGACACCTAAATAGCACGAAAGGTCTAAATATTGACTACAAAAAGGGGTGAAACGTGTTAAAATCGACTAACTAATGGGGCAAACATCTTAACATCTGAAAACTAACGGGGGTAAACATGAGGGAGAAAGTGGTCCAGAAAACCGGCCCATGTCCCCTTAAACTGTCTGAACCTTGTGCAATTCTCGTTATCAAACACTATTTCGTTATAGTATCGCGACACCGTAACACCGATTAATACCGTGAGTGCATACTTCTAGGCTTGCCACACCGTAACACCGATTAATACCGTGAGTGCATACTTCTAGGCTTGCCACACCGTAACACCGATTAATACCGTGAGTGCATACTTCTAGGCTTGCCACACCGTAACACCGATTAATACCGTGAGTGCATACTTCTAGGCTTGCCACACCGTAACACCGATTAATACCGTGAGTGCATACTTCTAGGCTTGCCACACCGTAACACCGATTAATACCGTGAGTGCATACTTCTAGGCTTGCCACACCGTAACACCGATTAATACCGTGAGTGCATACTTCTAGGCTTGCCACACCGTAACACCGATTAATACCGTGAGTGCATACTTCTAGGCTTGCCACACCGTAACACCGATTAATACCGTGAGTGCATACTTCTAGGCTTGCCACACCGTAACACCGATTAATACCGTGAGTGCATACTTCTAGGCTTGCCACACCGTAACACCGATTAATACCGTGAGTGCATACTTCTAGGCTTGCCACACACCGTAACACCGATTAATACCGTGAGTGCATACTTCTAGGCTTGCCACACCGTAACACCGATTAATACCGTGAGTGCATACTTCTAGGCTTGCCACACCGTAACACCGATTAATACCGTGAGTACATACTTCTAGGCTTGCCACACCGTAACACCGATTAATACCGTGAGTGCATACTTCTAGGCTTGCCACCCATATATAGTAGTTTTCAAGGGGGATGGCTGCTTTATTGGTCTCTTTATTTATGTATATATTTATTGTTAAGTGTCCTCGCTAGACCTCGATCAAGCTTAAAATAACAAAACAAAAATAGACCCCCCCCCCCACCTTTCAACAAAAATGTCCCGGCCTCCTAAAATTGCAGTCTCGCTATCGTTCGCCAGGAAAATAATGACACCTAAATGGCACGAAAGATCCTTATATTGACAAAGAAATGGGGTGAAAGGAAATAAAATCGCCAAACCAATGGAAAGGACGTCATAAAATCTCCAAACTAAATGGAGTTAAACATGAGGGAGAAGGGGGTCCAGATAAAGAAACCGTCCCCCCTGAAAGTCATTAATGATCAGAGCTAGTCATAACCACTGCAAGCCATGACGCAATTGTTAATATTCGCAAGATTCAGCGAAAAAAATACCTACACAATTAAACTATATGTACTGTACATGCGTATATTACAATTCTATATACCCGCCACTAACAATTGTAAAAAGTGTTCTATTGCAATATGCAATTGTTGCAACCTGGTCACATTGAGGGCGATATATAAAATATATATATAATTATATATATATATATATATATATATATATATATATATATATATATATATATATATATATATTTTTTATATATATATATATATATATATATATATATATATATATATATATATATATATATATATATTATTTGTATTTATTTATTTAGCCTCTCTCTCTCTCTCTCTCTCTCTCTAAGTAATCCAATAAACACGCCAAGCAAAAGACAACACTAAAAACATATATAACTAAAAATCTATATAAATATAAAATAAAATGCCCCATCACCCCAAAAAGGCACGAGATATACATAAATTTCACTTTTTGTTTTCCTTTTTTTTCCATTTCTTTTAATTTTTTATTTTGTTTTGTATTTATTTCCCGAGCCACTAGACCGAAACCGCGTCACTCCCGGCAAGAAATCCGAATAAAAATACGGCGCCCCGGTCGACTAATTTACGTGGAACATGAAAAATAAGATCTGGTTTCGGGTGTAATGGCGATTGGAGCGGTGGTGTTGGATGAGATGGATGGATAAATGGATAGAGAGAGAGAGAGAGAGAGAGAGAGAGAGAGAGAGAGAGAGAGAGAGAGAGAGAGAGAGAGAGAGAGAGAGAGAGAGAGAGAGAGAGAGAGAGAGAGAGAGAGAGAGAGAGAGAGAGAGAGAGAGAGAGAGAGAGAGAGAGAGAGAGAGAGAGAGAGTACAAAGGAAGTACAAAGGAAATCAAGCAACAACATATCTAGTGACCCTTCTAGGTTGCTTGTCCTCCAAAACACTGAGGATCAAGTGTCCAAACAGTGATTTAGAGTGGGTAAGGGAACATTGGAAAGGGAATTACTGCCCTGGAACTAATGTCCGTGGCAGGATTAGGAAGTTAGTAGGGGACAGATGGGTTAGTAACTGAGGGGGGGATAAAATAAAGTTATTCATTTACAAACGCAGTCAGTCGCGGGTTTGATGCGAGATATTTGTCTAAGCGGAGTTTAAATGAATCAACGGTGATGCAGTCTATAACGTTTCAGGGAAGCCCATTCCACAAGTTGACAACTCGATTGAAGAAGAAATTCTTAGATTCGTGTGAGTTAAAAGATTTACCAATAATTTTGCAACCGTTTCCCCGCGTGTAATTAGATTGGTCGATAGTGAAGTACTTACTACAGTTCATATTGTCGATGCCTTTGATGATTTTGAACACTTGAATTAAGTCACCTCTTAATCTGCGCTGGGTTAAAGGAAATAGATTTAATTCTCTAAGACGCTCTTCGTATGGTTTGTTCTTTAGGCTAGGTATCATTTTGGTAACTCTACGTTGAACTCGTTCTAGCTTGTTTATATCTTTTTGGTAATAAGGGCACCAGGATTGAACGCAGTATTCCAGAAGAGGGCGGACTAAGGAATTGTAAAGGGTTAGGATAACTTCTTTGGATTTATGCTCAAATGACCTGCCTATAAAGCCAATTATTTTGTTTGCCTTCTTAACAACTTCTGAACATTGTTGACTCGGTTTTAGGTTACTCGATATTGTTACTCCCAGATCGGTTTATCTGTTTACATTCTTAAGCTGAGTGCCATTCATCGAATAGTTTGCTTTCTCATTTAGGTATCCGATATGTAGTACTTTACATTTATCCGCATTGAAACTCATTTGCCAAATTTGGGCCCAACATGACAATTTATCTAGATTGTGTTGCATATCGTCAACTTGTTCTTTTGAGAGTACGCTATTTGCAATTTTTGTATCGTCAGCAAATTTTGAGATTGTACAGGTGAGACCCTCATCTATGTCGTTGATGTAAATTAGAAAGAGAATTGGTCCTAGTACCGATCCCTGGGGTACCCCGCTACTTATATTGGTCCATTTAGATGCCTTACCGTTTATGACTACTCTTTGCTTTCTGTCGCTGAGCCAATTTTCTATCCATTTCAACACACCGTCTTGTATTCCATGCGCTTTTAGTTTTAGCAGTAAACGTTTGTGGGGAACTTTGGCAAAGGCCTTTTGAAAATCAAGGTATATAATATCTACAGCTTTACTCTCATCGTAGAGGTTGAGGATATCGTGGAAGAAGTCTAAGAGGTTTGTTAAACAGGAACGTTTTTTACGAAAGCCGTGGTGAGTATCTTTAAGTATGTTATTTTCCTCTAAGTGATTTACGAGTCTGTCTCGTATGACCGTTTCTAGCATTTTACATACAACTGAGGTTAAGCTAATTGGACGATAGTTACTGGTAGGGATTTGCTGCCTTTATTGAATATCGGTGTTACGTTGGCTAGCTTCCACTGCACAGAGAGAGAGAGAGAGAGAGAGAGAGAGAGAGAGAGAGAGAGAGAGAGAGAGAGAGGTAGAGAGAGAGAGAGAGAGAGAGAGAGAGAGAGAGAGAGAGAGAGAGAGAGAGAGAGAGAGAGAGAGAGAGAGAGAGAGAGAGAGAGAGAGAGAGAGAGAGAGAGAGAGAGAGAGAGCGAACACTTAAATAGAGAATGGCTGAACGAAAGGTGCTGAAGGGGTTACAAGGGGGGGGGGGGGATCACACGAACATAATATATATTTTTTCCAGCAATTTCCGATGGGCAATAAATAACTACCCGATATATCGTTTCCGGGATATTTGGCACTATCGGAAATTAGACCCGATAAGATTAGGTGGCTGATTATTAACCCCTTCAGTTGGTCTTTGATATTAATTAAGGGGGGATGAACGTATTTATTTGCTTATTTATCTATCTTACCCCCCTTCAGTACCGGTGCCGTCCTTTTTTATTTAAGTCGGGCTCCTATTAGACGACTTCATGCCGTTTAAGGGGGGATGGGCCGGTTTTCTGGACCACTTTCTCCCTCATGTTTAGCCCTATTAGTTTTCAGATGTTAAGACGTTTGCCCCATTAGTTGGTCGATTTTAAGACCTTTCCCCCATTTCTTCGTCAATATTTAGACCTTTCGTGCTATTTAGGTGTCGATTTTTTCCCTGGCGAACGATAGTGAGCCTGTAATGTTGGAAGAACCGGCCTTCGGCCGGGAAATTTTTCTACCGAAAAATGTACAAATTAATCTAGAAGGGGGATCTAATGGATGTTTTTTTTTAATTTGATAGAGTTCTAGAGAGGAAACTAGAAAAATAAAGAATACATACAAAAATCGCCCAAAAAGTGAACCATCCCCCTTAAAATGGGCCTCCAGCAAATTCAAAGGCTTGCAACTATCTCACTTCACCCTATTTTGTATACTGCCACAGATCCTTCTTAGGCTGCACAAAATCGTCAACACAGAGCTAGAACACAACTAAAAAAACCGTCGCCGGTACAGAAGGGATTAACAAAAGCATCAATTCCGATCCAAATTGAGTGGAAATAACTAATAAACCGCCGGTAAAGAGTTCCATTTGGGCGCCAGATTAACGGAAGATATCATATGGGTGGTGGAAATGAAATGCAGTGTCCTTTGATAGTAATTAAGGGGGGATGGCCGTATTTATTTGCTTATTTATCTGTTTGTAATTATTGGTTAATGTTAAGAACGGGGTATTACTGATCTATCTTATTATTGTTTTTTCTCTCCCGAGACCTCCATCAAGCTTAAAAAAACACCCCTTAGACCCCCCTTCCAGATATATTTGTACATTTTTCGATAGAAAAATGTCCCGGCCAAAGGCCGATTCCTCTTAAATTACAAGCTCGCAATCGTTCGCCAGGAAACAATCGACAGCTAAATGACATGAAAAATCTTAATATTGACCAAAAAAAATGGCAAAATGTTTTAAAATCGCCAAACTAATGAACCGAACATCATAAAATCTGAAAACTAATGGGGCTAAGCATGAGAAAGAAGGGGGAGCAGAAAAACGAAAAAAACGGAAGATATCAAATGGAGGGTGGAAATTTTAAATGGGTTGTCCCTTGATATTAATTAACTCATTCAGGACCAGTGACGACCTTTTCATATGGTGAGTGATTGGTGCTTCTGAACGCCTGTGTGCTGTTGTGTGTTCTCCTGCCACCTCTTTTTCCTTTCTCGTGTCTCTTGCTGATCCTCCCTACCCCTTGTGGGAGTAAGGGCTGGCTACTGAGACTGACTGACTGTATTGGGACTTTAAATTGTTTGAGGTCCTTCCTAAGCCGAATACAATCATCTAATAGTTGCCAGATTATAATGAAAAAAAAACTTCGGCGGTACAGAAGGGGTTAACAGAAGACAAAAGTAGTCCCGGACCCTGATGATTGGAACCCTTGAATGTTGTTTCTGAGCGAGCTCTGTCTCGAATCGGCCACCCCCAGCAATGGGGTATGAACCTGAGTAGGCTATATAGATAGATATATAGATACATATACAGTAGATGGAGATATTGGAGTGTAAAGAGAGGATAATATCACCAGTGGCACCAAAATGCCGGAGGTTGGCCGATCCCTGTTACTATAGGATTGCTAATTCTCACTAATTACCCCCACCCCCAGTAATGAAAACGGGATTGTGATTTAATACGGAAAACGGAATGGCCATTATTAACTATTGGCGATAGCTGATGACAGACGAGGCATTTCCTGTTTATTAGGCTGGGTACATGACTCGCTCTATATGTATTGACCATGAATGACGGAGTGAGGTGAAGCAGTCATTTCCTAGTTAACAACGATATTGGCCACAAGCTTTCCATGTTGTTGTTGTTGTTGTTGTTGTTGTTGTTGTATGAACCACTGCAGTATTGGTCTATCTCCAAGAGGACGATGGCAGCCTGTGTACCTCATCACGGTGGCTCAGTCCAGCTTGGTAAGGTTGTATGTATTGTGTAAATATTGAACGTTACCGTTCCCTTTGGAGTGGCTGTGGATGTGAATGTAGTCTGTAACCAGGGTAATCAGACATTAGAGCTTTCCATGGACGGATAATAAAATGAAAGCTATTTAATACGTTAGCGTAATTTGTTTTAATTTAATTTTGGCTAACGTTAGCCCATTTTACTTCGCTTATTAGCCCTTTCACGACTATTGGGTTATTTTAGTTTTATTATGGCTAACATTAGACGATTTTATTCAGGTTAGGAAGAACCTCTGGGGTAAGAAATGCCTCCACGAAGGGGAGGTTTATAGTTTGCTCCCTAGACCTCCATCAAGCTAATAACAAAATATACCCCCAACACCCTTCTTCGAGATAGATTTGTATATTTTTCGGTCAAATAATGCCCTGGCCGAAGGTCAGTTCCACCTAATATACAGCTCGCTGTCGCTCACCAGGAAAATTAGACATCTAAGGGGCACAAAAGCTCTTAAAATCGCCAAACTAATGGATCGAAAGTCTTAAAATCTCAAAACTAATAGGGCTAAACATGAGGAAGGGGCCCAGAAAAAACAAACCTCCCCTTGACCCCTTCAGCACGATGACGTATTTTTGCTTTTGACTCTGGCTACAATTATTCGATTGCATGCAGTTTAAGAAGGACCTACAGCATTCATAGGATTTATTGAGATCGGATATGCTTTTCTGAGTCCTAAAGATAGATGAGCTGAAAAAAATCGTTTAATGGTATCAAGAATATGATGAAAATTACGTCATGATGCTGAAGGGGGTTAAAAAGGCGGTTTTAGTTGGTCTAGACTCTAGAAAAAAAAAAAAAAAAAAATAAAAAAAAAAAAAAAAACGGCTAAAATATATCGTTGCAAATGCCCCAAACAATCCCAACCATGACGTAAGGTCAATCTTGCTGAGGGCGTTGCGAAACTCGCGAGAGACCGTAACAAATTCTGATAAAATGGTTGTTATAAGAGATAAAAGGCTTTGTGCGCGGCTTTGGCTCGGGCATCAATAAATAAATATATTTGTTGGGCAAGGATGATTGAACTCTAAAGCTAAACGATACACATTAATATAAATAATAACAAATAAATAGACAAATATGTATATATATATATATATATATACCCGGTATATATATATATATATATATATATATATATATATATATATATATACTGTACACATATACAGTATATACTGAATTGATAAGGCAATGAGCTCAAATTTAACCTTAGATGGAGTAAAGAGGCCTGTTTACAATCTTGCATTAAGATTAGAATGATACACAATCCTAATTACATGTTGAGAGCTGATTACACTGGTTACAGACTACATTCACATCCACAGCCATTCCAACAGTACGATTATATTCACCATGCACCCTCACACACTATATTACACTGGTTACAGACAACATTTACATCCAGCCATTCCAACAGTACGATTATATTCATCATGCACCCTCACACACTATATTACACTGGTTACAGACAACATTTACATCCACAGCCATTCCAGCAGGACGATAATACTCCACATGCACTTCACACACTAATGGGCGGTAGGGCTCTAGTCCATTCATTATAAGTAGGCAAGAAATTGTGGCTCCTAACCTCTGTAATTAGAGCGAATGGGCTGTACACATCCACACCTACTGTATTCCCTGGCTGACTCTTCCCAAATGGTAGAAGTATTAGCTCGATTACTCTAGTCGTTTTTGAGTTATAGAGATTAGGAGTCAGGATTTCTAGCCTACCTATAATGAATGGACTATAGTAACTCTCCCCCGAAAACAACCTAGAAAATTGGATTAATTAACTCGGAATATGGCGGCGATTCTCTAGTGGCCACCCCTTCCGGAATCAAGGTGTGTGTGGAAAGATATAGACAGATATAGATACGTTAGGTAGGTAGGTAGATATATAGATAGATGGAATCATAGATTGATAAATAAATAGATAGACAGACAGGCAGACAGGTAGATAAATTAAGGAGTGCACGCCAAAATGCAACCACAAAATAACCATCCTACAAATGTCTGGTAAATTTCACAACAATATTGCAAAAAAAAAAAAAAAAAAAAAAAAAAACACAACATTGGGTAGTTGTTTCCTTGTGCCAATACTACACCTCTACTATATTTGCCAATCCCTCTATCCTCACTCAGCTTTTCACTCTTTTACTTCTACCTCCCTTCATGCTAGGGTATAATTATAACTTCCTCTCTTCTTTCTGTATGTTTTTATTTTGTTTTATTATTTTCCTCATATCATCTTTTCCACTATTTCATTCCATTATGTAGGCTATTAAGTGAAAGAAAATATTGCGCCACATTGTGTAAATATGTAGATGAAGAATTGAAAATATATAAGTAAAATATTAACAAATACACATTGACCATAATTGGATATAAAGAATGTAATAAAATATGATACTTATGTAATCCTCTTGTTTCAATTAGTTAACGTGTTACATATTTAATAAGACAAAATAATATTCGAATATAAATTTATACTATATTACCTGTATACCGGATACCGTATATATATATATATATATATATATATATATATATATATATATAAAGTATATACAGTACATCTTTATATACTCCTAGCCGGACTCGAACCTCCGATATTCAGGACGAGTGTCCAAACTTTAATACCTTACACCATCACCATAGCTGGGAGTATATACACATATAGTAGCTCATTGCATATATAATATATATATATATATATATTATATATATTAAGTATATATCACAAATACACGTGAGCCACTATATGTTTTAATCTCTCAGTGGGGTTCGAACCGTCGACCGTCAGGACTATAGCCCACGCTTTAACCAACTCTACCACGGCACCCACTGAGAGATTAAAACATATACTATATATATATATATGAAGGTGGTCTGGGAGGCGGTTTTTTTATCCTGAAGGGGGTTTCTCTCCTTTACATTTGATACTACTACTACTACTACCACTACTACTACTACTACTACTACTACTACTACTACTACCACTACTACTACTACTACTACTACTACTACTACTACTACTACTACATTATTTCTTGCTCCACTGCCCGATAGCTACTTTCTTGTTAATATAATACTCCCCCCCCCCTTTTCCCTCTCCATAACTCTCCTCCTACCATTATAACTTCTGGCCTTGCTGTACTAATAATTATATCTCTAGTACTTTTATTACGAGCCTTCCTCCTCACTGACTTCCTCAACTTCATGCCTTTTCTCTCACTTTCACATTCACATTTATCAAATTGATATTATCTCTCGCTCTCCCAACCCAACTATAGTAATTTCTTTAACAAAAACTCTAAGCCCTCCTGTGCTCATCCCCCCTGGACACTAACCCATAAACTCGCAAGTGGTGAATTGAATACTTGCGAGTTTCATTCTATAAGGAAGTTGAAACTGTAGACATCGATATTTAGCAGAATAACCAGCTACAATACGGTTTTAGTAATTTTATCAATACATAAAAACAAATTCAACATACAATTGATCCATCACAAACCTACATAATTACTGTATTTGTGTTTAATATCGATTTGTACAGGCCGAACTTCCTTATAGCCTGAAACTCGCAACCCAGCAATTGGCTAAATATAAATACCAGGATGGTATAGGTACTGCGTATATATTTATCAACACACCCATGCACGCCCAACTGCTCATTGACATCAAAGGTTACATTTTAAGAGAGCCCACCTCGCTTTTTTCTCTTTCTCTCCCTCTCTCTTTGGCTTGTATCGATTCGGCCCCATTTACCCTACTGTTTTAAGATGTTTACCCCCATCCAGGTGTCAATATTTTCCTGGCGAGCGGTACCGAGCCAGCATATATATATATTGTTTTGACAGCAAGCTAAATTTGTACATTTTTCGATAGAATAATTTCTCCGGCGAAGCCGGATTTCTCCATACAATGCTGGCTCGCTATCGCTCGCCAGGAATACATTGACACCTGGATGGGGATAAACGTCTTAAAACAGTTGGCTGAATGGGGCCGAATGGATACAAGCCAGAGAAAGAGAGAAAAGGAGAGAAAGATAAAAAAAAAGAAAAAAAGTGACTCCCCTTAAAGCTTATAATTTATTTTTATGTACCCCGACCAGAGAAAAAAAAAAAATAAAAAAAAATAAATAAAAAAAAAATACCCACCCACCAAATTCCAAACAAGATGGGGAAAAAACTTGACTCCGCGCCCGTCTGTGATTTTGTGGGTGTTTTTCAGGGACAGGTTTGGCAAAAGAGGATGTGTGGTGGCATTTTGACTGACTGGTTGACTGCTGACTGACTATTACTGACGGATTGCATGACGGAAAGACTGACTGGCCGTCGATTGATTGGCTGACTGATTGACTGCATGACTGACGGGCTGCATGACTGATTGAGTGACTGTCTGACTGACTAACTGACTGATTGATTGATTGACTGACTGTATTACTGACAGATTACATGATTGAAAGACTGACAGGCCGTTGATTGACTGACTGCATGACTGCATGACTGACTGATTGACTGCATGACTGATTGAGTGAATGTCTGACTGACTGATTGACTGCATGACTGACTAATTGGTACTGACTGACGGGCTAAGTGGCTGATTAACAGACTGCTTGATTGACTAACTGGATGAATGATTTACTGAGTAATTGACTGATTGACTATATCTCTCAATTATAATCGAGATATTAGCGAAGAATGTAAGAATGTGTAATTCAGTTTGACATTCAATATCTAGACACAGACACAGACACACAAATGGAGAGAGAGAGAGAGAGAGAGAGAGAGAGAGAGAGAGAGAGAGAGAGAGAGAGAGAGAGAGAGAGAGAGAGAGAGAGAGAGAGAGAGAAGAGCAAGGACATAATCACCATATTTACAGGCAAAAACATACTTGCAGCAGAATTACACAACACCCTACATTTACAAGTCCACACACACACACACACACACACACACACACACACACACACACACACACACACACACACACACACACACACACACACACACACACACACACACACACACACACACACACACACACACACACACACACACACACACACACACACACACACACACACACACACATAACATCACACGATCTATTTAATCGGTTTGATCGGTTCGTGTCAGATGTTAAATGAACGTATAGTGTTGGGTAGTGGTTTTAGTTGTATCAGCTGTTTGTGAAGCCTTTGATTTGATGGATGCAAACTACCCTTTTTTGGTGTATAGGGTTTGTTTTTGTTATTGTTTGGGCCTGTGTTTTTGTGTGACTCTCTCTCTCTCTCTTATGGTATTGAAATTATCTGTCGATTTTATTGCCAAAGTGCATAAATGCCGTTTGTGGCAGTGTTACTGATGGAGAAGAGAGAGAGAGAGAGAGAGAGAGAGAGAGAGAGAGAGAGAGAGAGAGAGAGAGAGAGAGAGAGAGAGAGAGAGAGAGAGAGAGAGAGAGAGATGATAAATAATAACTATACCTAAAATGTATAATTATCATCCTCAATAATATTATACCACCATGTTCCTCATTATCATCACCACCACCATAACTAGTTACAAAATCATTACCACCACCTAAATCTGAACTATAATAATACCATCACTATATCATCACCAAATACCACCACCACCACTATAACCCCCCCCCCCCCCCCCCACCACCACCACCACCATCCTACTGAGCCAAAAGCAGAGTCCATCACCCTTTAACATGCAAATCAAAATCAATCAAAATCATGATTTTTTTTCCTGTTTCTCTCAGTCCGCCATGAACGCTTCTGGATATACCCTGCGATAGGCCACAGGAAGAGACCCTATAGACACGGAGATCAGGCCAACCCTCTGCCATATTGGTACCCTTGGTGTTATTATAGTCATTCTTGACACTCGTATATGCCCATGACACAATACAAATTCGGCAATACTGGCACTGGATATAATATGATAATGATCAATATAATTATGACGATGATGATGACACTACTACTACTAGTACTACTACTAAGAAGAAGCAGAAAGAGAAAAAGAACAACAAGAAGAAAACACTAATAAAATTTCTTCATGACCAGGATTCGAACCTAAAATCATCGTCATCATCATCAGCAGCGGCAGCACCTTTATCATCATGATCATCATCATCATTGGATCTAAATTATACACAATCATAAATACAAAGTCACCCATTTCTTGATAATCACATCCCAAAAAAAAAAAAAAAAAAAACAAAAAAACAAAAAGGGAATGGCCAATCTTTCTCACTCCAAAATCTCTAGCCCCAACCTAAAAAAGACTGATCACATCGAGCGAGCAAAGGGGAAGGTGAATAACACGTGTAAAATACCACCGGATGAACACAAAAAAATGAACAAAAATAATGAGAGAAAAAAAGAAACGAAAATGAGAACTGGAATGAGAGACTAAAAATTAACAATGTGTACTTGGGGGCAAGTCTTTTTTTAACAATTTGTGATGCTTTATGTAAGATGATCTATATACAGTATATATATATATATATATATATATTACACAGTATATATATATATATTTCTCTCTCTCTCTCTCTCTCTCTCTCTGTATATATATACAGTATATATAGCATACTGTATGTATCGGTCACTGTGTCTTTATGTATTCATATTTATCTACCAATCTACATATGTATTGATGTATTTGTCTACAAAATGTCAAGCTACTTACACATATCTGCAAGTGAATTCAAGAAGTAACAATGGAAAATGCCTACTTTTTGCTAAATGTATTCACACAACAGCCAAATCGAACAATTAACCCCCTCCGACTCATATGACGATGGCGGTTCCGCCCAAATGCTCGTATGACGCGATCGCGTCATATAATCCTAGTGAAATAGCTCAACAATAAGTTATATGACGCTTCTGCGTCATTTTGAGCTCAGTAAGTTAGGTAAGTTAGATCAGAATCTGTCGATTGGTGGCAACCCCAAATTCCTCCGACTTCTAACGGTCCCTCAGTGTGATTTTGACTGTTGTGGGGAAAATACCGGGCGGTCTGCCTCCTCGTCAGTAAGTTAACTATTCCTGTCTGAGGGGGTTAAATACAATGTGCTAACGAAGTTAACGAAGGTCCAGCAGCGTATCAGATGACCGGAAATATAATACACCACAAAATTAAGTCGGGATTATAAGGTGGTGATATTCGTGTAGTATAGCACACACACACACACACACACAAACACACACACACACACACACACACACACACACACACTGAAGTTGAGTCGACGTGCTTCAGGGTGTAGTAGGGTATGTACTCTATGTGTATATGTGTACGTATTAGTATGTATGTATATATGTATGTGTGTGTGTGTATGTGTGTGTTGTTGGGGGGGGGGGGGGGGGGGGGTGCACAAATAATACGTTCCCATTCGTTCCCACGGTCAACAGTTGGTCGGCGGGGAACTTGATATTCTCTTTAATATGGATCACCAACAACAACCTCCTGCACAAACACCTACACTCACACATATTCAAGCACGCATATCTATACAAACACATTTACACACACTCTCACACACACACACACGCACTACACACACACCTATACACACATTCACACACACACACACAGACTACACTACACTACACACACACACACAATACCCCCCCCCCCCACACACACACACACTACACACACATTCATAAAACCATTGCAGTTGAGTTTTTATCTTGATCTATATCTCAACCTCGGGCCTGTAGGGTGTTCAGTAGCCTGTAACTATGTGGATGGCCTTGGGGTGGATAGAGGGGAGAGGTATTTATCCACATATTATCCACTCAATCCCAAGGTGTTCAACAGTGTGGCAATTATGGTGTTTGTTATTCACACCAATATGGATAACACGTAACCGTACATTCACACACACACACACACTAACATATACTACACTACACACACACATACACTACACTACACACACATAATCACATGCTCTCACCAAGACACATCTATGCACAGACACTCGCAGATTAATGCATAAAAACACTCTCCCCAATCTCTCTCTCAAACACTCATGAACGGACACTCACATACACAGCCAGAGAGAGAGAGAGAGAATACAAAGGAGTACAAAGGAAATCAAGCAACAACAGGTCTAGTGACCCTTCTAGGCTGCTTGTCCTCCAAAACACTGAGGATCAAGTGTCCAAACAGTGGTTTAGAGTGAGTAAGGGAACATTGGAAAGGGAACTACTGCCCTGGAACTAATGTCCGTGGCAGGATTAGGAAGTTAGTAGGGGACAGATGGGTTAGTAACTGAGGGGGGGATAAAATAAAGTTATTCATTTACAAACGCAGTCAGTCGCGGGTTTGATGCGAGATATTTGTCTAAGTGGAGTTTAAATGAATCAACGGTGCTGCAGTCTATAACGTCTCGGGGAAGCCCATTCCACAAGTTGACAACTCTATTGAAGAAGAAATTCTTAGATTCGTGTGAGTTAAAAGATTTACCAATAATTTTGCAACCGTTTCCCCGCGTGTAATTAGATTGGTCGATAGTGAAGTACTTACTACAGTTCATATTGTCGATGCCTTTGATGATTTTGAACACTTGAATTAAGTCACCTCTTAATCTGCGCTGGGTTAAAGGAAATAGATTTAATTCTCTCTAAGACGCTCTTCGTATGGTTTGTTCTTTAGGCTAGGTATCATTTTGGTAACTCTACGTTGAACTCGTTCTAGCTTGTTTATATCTTTTTGGTAATAAGGGCACCAGGATTGAACGCAGTATTCCAGAAGAGGGCGGACTAAGGAATTGTAAAGGGTTAGGATAACTTCTTTGGATTTATGCTCAAATGACCTGCCTATAAAGCCAATTATTTTGTTTGCCTTCTTAACAACTTCTGAACATTGTTGACTCGGTTTTAGGTTACTCGATATTGTTACTCCCAGATCGGTTTCTCTGTTTACATTCTTAAGCTGAGTGCCATTCATCGAATAGTTTGCTTTCCCTTTTAGGTATCCGATATGTAGTACTTTACATTTATCCGCATTGAAACTCATTTGCCAAATTTAGGCCCAACATGACAATTTATCTAGATTGTGTTGCATATCGTCAACTTGTTCTTTTGAGAGTACGCAATTTGCAATTTTTGTATCGTCAGCAAATTTTGAGATTGTACAGGTGAGACCCTCATCTATGTCGTTGATGTAAATTAGAAAGAGAATTGGTCCTAGTACCGATCCCTGGGGTACCCCGCTACTTACATTGGTCCATTTAGATGCCTTACCGTTTATGACTACTCTTAGCTTTCTGTCGCTGAGCCAATTTTCTATCCATTTCAACACACCGTCTTGTATTCCATGCGCTTTTAGTTTTAGCAGTAAACGTTTGTGGGGAACTTTGTCAAAGGCCTTTTGAAAATCAAGGTACCGGTATATAATATCTACAGCTTTACTCTCATCGCAGAGGTTGAGGATATCGTGGAAGAAGTCTAAGAGGTTTGTTAAACAGGAACGTTTTTTACGAAAGCCGTGTTGAGTATCTTTAAGTAAGTTATTTGCCTCTGAGAGAGAGAGAGAGAGAGAGAGAGAGAGAGAGAGAGAGAGAGAGAGAGAGAGAGAGAGAGAGAGAGAGAGAGAGAGAGAGAGAGAGAGAGAGAGAGAGAGAGAGAGTGTGTGTGTAGCTGGGGAAATGGGTGTATAAACATACACACCACGAGGACAACAGACTCACCCACCCACACACGAGTACCAAGTATCTCGTATGGTGGTGGTGTTTCCCCGTAACATGGGTTGGTAAGAGGGTTAAGGGGGACCACCTCGGGTTTTTTTCATCTCTCTTTCTCCCTCTCTCTCTCTGAGTTGTATCCATTCGGCCCCATTCGACCTACTGTGTTAAGATGTTTATCCCCATCCAGGTGTCGATTTGTTTATATATAGATAGATAGATACATAAATACAGATAGATAGATATAGATAGAGATAGATATAGATAACACTGTAAGGAGATAATAAAGATGCGAAAGAAGAGAGGAGTGGAAGAACGACAAGGAAAGATAAAGAAACTCAGAAACCTTTTAAGGAAATTGATAAAAGAGGAGGAAACGAAGTGAGCGAAAGGAGAAACAGAAAGCAAACGGAAAGAAAATATAGGCTAATGGAAAACGAATTGAGAGCGAACTAAAGCAAATGGAAAGAGAAAATAAAGGCTGATGGAAAACGAATTGAGGGCGAACTAGAACAAAAACAAAAGGCATACAGAAGCAACAAAGTGGAAAAACAAATGCTAAAAGGATAGCGAGAAAAAAGAAGAATACAAAGAAGACCTCAATAAACAACTAAGTAAACATCAACACAGAAAAAACTCGAAGACATTTATTGAAACAGGAGTAAAAAGTAAACAAACAAAGGAAAGATGGGTAAACTAAAACAAAACGAAAAGGGAAGAGTTGGACACCTTAGTTACACATTCATGGAGTAGTACCAACCACTTTACTCTCTCTCTCTCTCTCTCTCTCTCTCTCTCTCTCTCTCTCTCTCTCTCTCTCTCTCTCTCTCTCTCTCTTTGTACCCACACTAACTCACATTCTGTATCTTTTCTCCATCCTTTCTTACTCTGCTTTTAAATGTATGTCTCTCTCCCACTCATCCTCCCCTTTCTCTGTCTACCTTCCTCTCCCCCCCCCCCCCTCTCTCTCATACATTCCCCCCCCCCCTCCCCCACACACCCACACAGACACCCACCCACCCACCCACACCCACACACAAATACCTCGGGTGATGGTCGCTTAGGCTGATTGGGGGGTGGTATTATTCCCCCCCCCCCCGCCACACACACACACACACACACACACACACACACACACACGTAGTAATTATACGGTACGGTCTCCGTGGAAAGTTGTGTCACACGTTTACAACTTTCAGTACCGGTATACGAACATGCAATTATAATTATAGTATATACAAAACACTATAGTCTATATATTTTAAGGGGAGATGGGCGTATTTATTTCTTCATTTATATACCCCCCCCCCCCCAACACCCTCCTTCAAGATAAATTTGTAATTTTTTCGCCCCATTTCTGTCAATTTTAAGACCTTTCGTGCCATTTAGGTGATGATTTTATTCTGGCGATCTATAGCGAGGCTGTTATTTAGGAGGAACCGCTCTTCGACCGGAATATTTTTCTAACGAAAAATGTACACATTTATCTTGGGGATATTTCTTTAAGCTTGATGGAGGTCTAGCGAGGAAACTCAAGATTATATTAATAGATAAATATATAGACCAACAAAACAAGCAGTACCCCCTTAAGAACGATGTTAACAATAATAAAATAGCTAAACTGCAAGGCGAAGGGGGGGGGGGGGGGACGACTCCCCCTTCCCCCCCCCCCCAACACCCCCGCCTTATGACGCGTTTCTGTTTTGTTTTCTGGCTGTTATTAAACGATTATATTCAGTCTGGAAAGGGAGTTTGGCAGTCAGAGGGTTAATTGAAAGTCTTTATACCCTCTTGATGACCAGAGCCTTCCTAAGATGTATAAAATCGTCTAATAATAGCCAGAATAACCTGTCAAAATGCGTCATAATCCACAAAGGGTTAATATATTCCATATTTGAAACGTTACAATGATACGCAGAATTTCACAACCTTTTCGATGATATTTTTCAGAGAGTTTTTCTTTTTCTTTTCAAAAATTAGTTTTTATTAAAGACTATTGAGCCTTAACGGGAGTGTAGCTTTAATTTATCGATGGCCCCACACGTTCGTTCCATGAAAGCATGTAAAAGGAAATCGTATATATTCATTCATGTATTCCACACCATGTTTCGCAGTATAATTACCTCCGCCAAGGAAATTGGAAGGGGGTTACGTTTTCGTCTCTGTTAGTCTATAAACAAGATATCTCACAAAATTATGAACTGATATTTACGAAATTTGGTGGGCAGATAGGATATGCGCCAAGGAAGAAGAGATTCAATTTAGGTGATCCAGATCATAATATTCTGGATACCAGATCCAAAAGGTGCAGGTATGCGCTCTACTGAATGCTCCAGTAGTAAGTTCCGACGTTTTAAATAATTTCCTTGTGTTAATGTCCTGAAGTATCACTTAACACAGGATCGTTTTGGTAATCCTGCGATCACCTGCAATATGTATTTTGTTTGGCTTCTATTACATCATAATTGTTTCACTATGTACGAATAACCTTTGTAATAAAAGGAATAAAACTCTGAATCTGAATCTATCAATCCATCTATCTGTCTACCTATGTATCTATCTATCTATCTATCTATCTATCTATCTATCTATCTAACCTTTAATCTGTTTCTCGTTCGTCGAATTGCTCCACCAAGTTTTCTAATGGCCCCGAAGAGAAAGGCCATTTTAGCACCCACTATTTCCATTCCATTTTTGTCACCTAACTGGCAGTACAACAGAGGCTGGGAGCTTTCCCCTGATTGGCTCCTACAACCTGTAACTCTCAACTACAAGTCCTTCAGTGAATTGTGAGAGAGAGAGAGAGAGAGAGAGAGAGAGAGAGAGAGAGAGAGAGAGAGAGAGAGAGAGAGAGAGAGAGAGAGAGAGAGAGAGAGAGAGAGAGAGAGCGAGAGCGAGAGAGAGAGAGAGAGAGAGAGAGAGAGAGAGAGAGAGAATGAGAGTGTGTATATGAGAGAAAGAGTGTGAGTGAGAGAGATACTGTGAGAGAGAGAGAGAGATACTGTGCGAGTGAGAGAGTGAGTGTGAGAGTGAGAGAGAGAGACAGGTAAAACGGGAAACCCCAGGTGCTTCTCCAGACTTAACGAGCCAATGCATCACCTACCTCAGTGACTGAAGGCTGTGTGTGTCTCTCTCTCTCTCTCTCTCTCTCTCACACACATACAGACACACACACACTCATAACACACACACACACACTCCTACAAACATACACACACACACACACACCTATACAAACTTCCACACGCGCGCACACACACACACACCTACACAAACTTCCACGCACACACACAAACTTCCACACACACAACGCGAATACATACGCATAACACACACCCGCGCGCGCGCGCGCATCCACAAACACACAACCAAATCAGCATTTAGCCAGGATATTTCTCCATTGAAAACATATTCAATTTCAGATTGAAGGGGGTCTGAAGGTGTTTTTTTTTTTAATGTTCCACCACTTTTCCCACTGATTATTTTCTTGTCCTTTGAATCCTAGTTTTCTTGTCCCCTTTAAATCTCCACTTAGTTTTTCATCAGAGATTCTTTGATATAACTCGCACCTTCTTTTATGTATGGTGGCGCTAATAATAATAATAATAATAATAATCTTCTGGTTACTTATATAGCGCCCGTCTCTCCTCCTTCGAGGATTCACAAGCGCTTGGCTTTCTTTAGTCTACCAGAGACCATTACCCACCCCCCTTGCTCATGGGGAGATGGTAACCGCCGGCTGTATACCAGAAAAACTTTTCAATCTGAGCGGGGATTGAACGCGAGACCTTCAAGGTGGGAATCAGGCACGCTAACGCATGACATAAGTCATGTCTCATCTGTCATTACGTTTGGCTCGCTCTGGGCTGTATTAATGTATGTCAGATGTTGAATAGGGTGGGTAAGTGTAGGAACATGTTTGTATATCTCACTCAAAAAGAAGAAATCATGCGTAAATATTGCTGATACCAAATATTGATCAAAATATAATTGGTGCCGAGACATCACTTATTAGCCCGACTGTATATTATGATACATCTTACTCTTATTGTATGTATTCTATAGCACTTTCATTTCCATGTTATAATACATAATAATATGTTTTGTCTACTTTATCTTACAATCATTCCAACTCTTTCCTCCATTTTATAATCCTGCTTTGGTTTTCTTTATACTGAATATTCATCTTTCTTCCAATCCCCGTTTATCATTCCCCATCACCTCCCTCTTCACTATTCATTATCCTATTATTGTTCTTCGTATCGCCATCTCTGCTCCCTTTTACGATAAGACCTACACATCTATTTAATGAGCGGGGGGGGGTTCTGGCCCCCTTCTCCCTCATGTTTAATACCATTGCATTTTTTGAAGATTTTCAGACGTTCGACTCATACAGTAGTTTTGCGATGTTATGACTTTACACCCCATTTCTTTGTCAATATTTAGACCTTTCGTGCCATTTAGGTGTCGATTTTTTCCTGGCGAACGATAGTGAGCCTGCAAATTTAGGAGTAACCAGCCTTCGGCCGGGAAATTTTTCTACCGAAAATTGTACAAATCTATCTTGAAGGGGGTTCTAGAGGTTCTTGAAGGGGGTTCTAGAGGTTGTTTTTTAAGCTTGATGGAGGCTTAGGGAGGAAACTAAAACATGATAAAAAGATAAAACAATAAGCCAATAAATACGCCCATCTCCCCTTAACACTATCTGGACTGACGTCTTGGGGGTTATTATGATATTTGGCTTCATTACTATGGAGGATTGTGCTTGGTTCTGCCAATGACTCTTCCTATGACTTAAATTGCTTCAAACTCCGTGTGTCCAGGCATTTTGGCTCGAACGTCCCTTGATTTTGGCCCTGTCACTCTTTCAACTATGGGGGAGGCACTCGCTATAGGCAGTAATGCCTTTTGCCTTCCTCAATCACATACAAAAAAAAAAAAAAAAAAAAAAAAGGTCCCGCAATGTAGGCTAGGCTACTAGAGTTTGTCCCACTAGGCTAACAAAAACGCCTTCATGAGTCGGCTACCTAGACTATTTTTTCTATGTGCATGAAGGAGACAAAAGGCAAAACTGTCTGTAACAAGTGCCCCCCCCCCCCCCCCCAAGGTTGTAAAGAGTGATATAGAGCCGAAATCAAGGTACGTAAGAGGTAATTTAGACGTGTTGTGTGCTTGTTACGTGTAGTGAAATTAATAGGAGGAGGTGTTTGTGAGAGTTAGCTGGATTACTCTCTGTGTAGGTGAAGCACAAATATAATTAGTGGGGGAACCCAAGAAAATGAAACAATAGTACAAAGACATAATGTACGGATGAACAATATTTGGGCTCTTCATACGTCAAAATAGGATTACATTAAATATATTCTAATACAGTCGAGAGCACCTGTTATTCCCTTGTTACTTAACCCCTTGAGGATTATGACGCGTTATGACACTTTGTTCTTCCTACTATTAGGCGATATTATACAGCTTAGGAAGGATCTGTGGGCATCAAGAGGGTAAATATATCTCAAATAACCCTCTGATTCCCATATATCCTTCCTAATCTGAATAAAATCGTCAATAATAGCCAGCATAAACTGCCAAAAATGCGTCACAATCCACAGGGGGTTAATCAAAATATAATAGTTTACAAAAATAACACACTTCACCACACGCTGAAGAGTATATACCCTGCAATACATAGTCAAGTATATACCCTGCAATACATAGTCAAGTATATACCCTGCAATACATAGTCAAGTATATACCCTGCAATACATAGTCAAGTATATACCCTGCAATACATAGTCAAGTATATACCCTGCAATACATAGTCAAGTATATACCTGCAATACATAGTCAAGTATATACCCTGCAATACATAGTCAAGTATATACCCTGCAATACATAGTCAAGTATATACCCTGCAATACATAGTCAAATATATACCCTGCAATACATAGTCAAGTATATACCCTGCAATACATAGTCAAGTATATACCCTGCAATACATAGTCAAGTATATACCCTGCAATACATAGTCAAGTATATACCCTGCAATACATAGTCAAGTATATACCCTGCAATACATAGTCAAGTATATACCCTGCAATACATAGTCAAATATAGAAACCAGACAATAGTGTAAATATGTATCCACTCTCTCACGTTCATTATCGGGAACACTTGTCGAGAATATCTACTAGTCTTCCTTGCTCGTAACAATACACCATTCTTGTAAGGGGGTAGTACTCGCTTTGTCTTGACACCCTTCTCCCTCATGTTTAGCATAGTAGTTTTGAGGTATTAAGACGTTCGTTCCGTTAGTTTGGCGATTTTGAGTCCTTTCGCCTCATTTTGTTTTATCAATATGAAGAAATTTCGTGCCCTTTAGGTGTCGATTTTTTCCTGGCGAGCGATAGCGATCCTTTAATTTTAGAAGGTACCGGCCTTTGGCCGGAAATTTGTTCTACCGAAAAATTTACAAATTTACCTTGAAAGGGGGTCTAGGGGGTGTTTTTCTAAGCTTGATGGTGGTCTAGCGAGGAAACTCAAAAATAAATAAATAAATAAATAAATATATAGACCAAAAACCAAGCACTAACCCCTTAACCCTTTCGAGATACCAAGGAGCAGTTCTTCCTTTTATTCTGGCACTTGGTAGACGACTTTTTTCAGATTGGGGAGGAATTGAGGAAGTCGGAGTGGGAATTGAGATAGACTTTACCCCTGAATAAAAGTGTCTAATGTTAGTCAGATTATCTTTATCCCAGAATAAAAGTGTCTAATTCAAATTAAATTTCAAATTCAATGGTTCCGAACCAGTACGGTACCGTACATTAATCACTCAGCGCTCATACTACTTCATGTTCACGTTATGTTCAACAGGTGGATTACTCAACAACAAAGGGGGAGAGAGGGAGGGTGTGTGTGTGTGTGTGTGTGTGTGTGTGTGTGTGTGTGTGTGTGTGTGTGTGTGTGTGTGTGTGTGTGTGTGAGAGAGAGAGTGAGACAAAGAGAGAAAGTGAGTGAGACAAAGAGACAAAGTGAGAGTGAGACAAAGAGAGAGAGAGTGAGTGAGAAAGTGAGTGAGACAAAGAGAGAGAGAGTGAGTGATAAAGTGAGTGAGACAAAGAGAGAGAAAGAAAGAGAGAGAGAGAGAGAGTGAGTGAGACAAAGAGAGAGAGAGAGTGAGTGAGACAAAGAGAGAGAGAGAGAGAGCGAGCTTGTGTTAATGTGTATATGTTAATGTTGGTAAGTGGGTTTGCTTGTCTGTTTGTCTGTCTGTCTGTGTGTGTGTGTGTGTGTGTGTGTATGCCTGCGTGCGTGTGGAGGGGAGGGCGCGGGGGGGGGGGGGGGGGTGTCGTCTGGAGTAAGGGAGCGGAATCAACAGGTTGCCAAATTTACGAGATGGCAAAGTTACCCTCGTGAACAATTATTATCCCCCAATTTTCAGTTTGTTTCTCTTAACCCCTTCCGTAACGACGTATTAATTTTATTCTGGCTACTATTAGACGATTTTATTCAGTTTAAAAAGAAAGGGCCTCCGGCATTTAACAGGCTTCGAACTATCTTACACCACACTTTTCACTACCACAGCTCATTCTTAAACTGCACCAAATCGACCGAATATAGCTAGAATAAAATCACCATTACGTCGCCGGTACGGAAGGGGTTAATAACACGAATATCCAGTCATCTCTCTCTCTCGACAAGATAATAAAGAAAATTAATCTCCACATACGATCGAGGAGGAGTAGAGCTATTCAAGTACAGTCAAGAGCATAAATGGCGACACACCCAATTGAAGCAGTATCGAACACAAACGAGACAGTACAGTGCTTCATTATCATCCAGCTGCTTCACGAATTGGCTTTAAGGGGCTAGTGGCGGGATTTTTGGTCTATTAATTCATGTATTTATATATTTTTTAGTTTCCTCGCTAGACCTCCATCAAGCTTGGATAAACACCCCCTAGACCCCCTTTCAAGATAAATTTGTACATTTTTCGGTAGACAAATTTCCCGGCCGAAGGCCGATACCTCTTAAAATTACAGGCTCGCTATCGCTTACCAGGAAAAATTTGACACCTAAATTGCACGAAAGGTCTTAAAATTGACAACGAAATGGGGCGAAAGGTCTCAAAATCACCAAACTAACGGAACGAACGTCTTAAAATTTCAAAACCAATGGCGCTAAACACGAGGGAGAAAGTTGTCCAGAAAAAGCGAGTACTACCCTCTTAAGGGGAGGTTTTTAGTGTGTTTCCTAGACTTCCATCAAGCTTGAAATTACACCCCCTTGACCCCTTTCAAGATAAATTTGTACATTTTTCGGTAGAAAAATTTCCCGGCCGAAGGCCGGTTCCTTTTAAATTACAGGCTCGCTATCGCTCGCCAGGAAAAAATTGACACCTAAATGGGACGACAGGTCTTAAAAGTGACATAAATGGGGTGAGTTTTTAAAATCGCCAAACTAATGGAACGAACGTCTTAAAATTTCAAAACCGATGGCGCTAAACACGAGGGAGAAAGTTGTCCAGAAAAAGCGAGTACTACCCTCTTAAAGGTTCAAAGATTCGAACTGGTGTAACCTTGTATTATATGCTGAGCACCGGACAGTCATGATTGTAAGTTGTCTCTTATTTCCATACTTTCAACTTTAGGCTATGTCCCGATACCCGGTTTCTTTTCAACTGACGGTAAATTGCAAAGTTCCCATCAAGATTTATGTTATTTTTAAGATTGTGTCGTGAAATAGGGTGCTAATTATATATACTTGGTCTTAATTATTAATATTTTTCCATTACGTATCGACAAATTAGTTGCTAAGGGATTCAATTTACCGTCAGATCAAATACAACAGAGTATAGTCAACAAGAAAAACGTAACGCGACTCGACTATTCTCCACCGGTGTTAATTTAGTTACGCCATAAACTGTACGGTGGCGCTAGTAAGTCATGTCTCAGCTGTCATTACGTTTGGCTCGCTCTGTGCTGTATTAACGTCTGCCAGATGTTGAATAGGATGGATAAGTGTAGGATCATGTTTGTATAATCTCACACGTAAACCACCCTATTCAACATCTGACAGACATTAATACAGTACAGAGCGAGCCAAACGTAATGACAGCTGGAACATGACTTATTAGCGCCACTGTACACCAAGGGACTAATAAAAGTTGGGGGGTTTGGGGGTTAGGGGGTGGGGGTTCTAGAAATCTAGAAATATAAGTTGGGGTTTTGAAAGTGGTACGCGAGTTTGAAAGGAGTTATGGTTGTTGTTTTTCTGGCCTCCCCTTCTCCGTCGTGTTTAACCCCATTACTTTTGAGATTTTAAGACGTTCGTTCCCTTAGCTTGGCGATTTTAAGACCTTTCACCCCATTTATTTGTCATTATTAGGACCTTTCGTGCCATTTAGGTGTTGATTAGGTCCTGGCGAGCGACAGCGAGCCTGTAATTTTAGGAGGACCCGGCCGAAAATTTACAATTTTTTCTCGAAGGGAGGTTTAAGGGGTGTTTTTTAAAGCTTGATGGAGGTCTCGCGATGAAACTAAAACAAATAATTAAATATACCAAAAAAACAACCATCCCCCTTTAAGCGTGGTCGTACAGACAAAACAACCACCCCCCCTTTAAGCGTGGTCGTACAGACAAAACAACCACCCCCCCTTTAAGCGTGGTCGTACAGACAAAACAACCATCCCCCCTTTAAGCGTGGTCGTACAGACAAAACAACCAACCCCCCTTTAAGCGTGGTCGTACAGACAAAACAAAGCTCTATTATAGTCAATTATATTTCAGCTGACGGTAAATTGTGTACATTAACAACTAATTTCTAGATACTTAATGGATACCTGTGAAACTACTACGCCTTCGAGTCATAATAATGCTAAGTTTTCATAATTAACAGCATATTTCGCTATATAACAATCTATACGATCAAAATGGCGATATAATATTTTACCATCAACTGGAAAACAAAAACAGACTATGCCATCAAGTAAAGTCGATTTATTTACATACGCAAACTATCTCACAAAGGAATTTTCGGTTGGAACGGGAATGATAATACAAAATGAAGTTATGACGGTGGCACAGGACTTTTAAACGCGATCGTACAAACAAAAGCAAAGCGTCACCATCGTCGACTAATGCCGCTTTGTTTACGTTCGCTCACTAAACCACTGCAGGCCATTTTCTATAAAGGGTCGAGCGAGTGAGTGAGTGAAACGCGGCGGGCGGGGAGCGGAGAGTTTACGTGTGCGTGCGCGTGTGAGGACGGTGGTTGAAAGACTAGAGGTGTGTGTTCTCCCTCGGTGTGCTGTTTCGGGTCGCAGCCGTGGTGGAGGTGGTGGTGGAGGAGGGAGGAGGAGGACAGGTGAGACGGGAGGGAAGGTAGAGATACGGTACGCGTGCGGTTGTTTGTGGGGAGAGTTTTGGGTCATATCGCATTAATATTATTATATGCCTATACTTTCAATATGCATACTGTATAAACTGCAACGTACCTATATATATTTCTATGTAGATGACGGAGACAAAAGGCATAACTGCCTGTGACAAGTGTCACATATAAACACACACACACACACACACACACACACACACACACACACACACACACACACACATAACCTGCTACCAAGGCACATACACAGAACACTTGTATATATTGTGTCAGTGTAAAGAAAAGTTACAAAAGTCCTCACCAGCCTCGAGTTATCCAATAAATGTGTCCCCCTGCAAGAAACTACAGCATGGGAGAGAACTGTGTGGAGGGGCAGACAATGGGCGTATTAAGGGGGGAGGGAGTGTTTTGTTCTGGCCCCCGTTCTCCCTCATGTTTTGACCCATTAGTTATGCCCTTTTAAGACGTTCGTTCGATTAGTTTGGCGATTTTAAGACCTTTCATCCGATCTTTGTGTCAATATTATAGGACCTTTCATGCCATTTAAGTGTCGATTGTTCCTGGCCACCGATAGCGAGCGTGTAGGCCTAATTATATGAGGAACCGGCCTTCGGCTAGGATATTTTTTTTACCGAAACATTTACAAATATATCTCGAAGGGGGGGGGGGGGTCTTGGATTTTTTTTTTTTTTTGTAAGCTTGATGGAGGTCTAGCGAGAAAGCTAAAAAACAAACAAATAGATAAACACATAAATAGACCAAAAACATAAACACTATCTGCGTAAAATATTTTGTTTATCTAAATATTTCGGAAATGTTATTGCTCGAGCCTGTAAATATGTAAATACCCAAACACTGCAACACAAACACACAAAGGAAGTAAACAAGTAAACACACAGGCATGACAAACTTATAAACACACACACACACTCAACAATATACACACAACACACACAAAAACAAACATAATTGACGCACTACATAAACAGATGACAAACACATGCAAACCCAGTATACACACACA
>CM064483.1:14699070-14736570 GCA_032716605.1 Paralithodes platypus | reverse complement strand
TTCCTAAGCTGAATAAAATCGTCTTAATAGTTGGCCAGAATATGATGAAAGGAACGTCCCTGGTCCCTGAACGGGTTAAAGTTGTCCACGTACAAAAGGCTACCACTGCACAAAATAGTAGCAGCAGTCATTCATCACTTCCTACTCCTACCAATTCCCCCCCCCCCCCCCCCTGCGTGTCATTAAGGGGAGATTTCCACCTGGAGGATTTTTTTCTGGACCCCTTTCTCCCTCATGTTTAGCCCCATTGCTTTTGAGATTTTAAGACGTTCGACCCATTAGTTTGGCGATTTTAAGAACCCTCGCCCCATTTCTGTCAATTTTAAGACCATTCGTGCCATTTAGGTGTCGATTTTTTCCTGGCGAGCGATAGCGAGCCTGTAATTTAAGAGGAATAGGCCTTCGACCGGGGCATTTTTCTACCGAAAAATTTATAAATTTATCTTGAAAGGGGGTCTAGGGGGAGTAATTTTAAGTTTGATGGAAGTCTAGGGAATCGACTAAAAACCTCCCCTTAAAGTCGACCCTCTATTTTGGGTTATCTGTGTATCTTATCCGAGATGGTCTCTTTTAGAACCCCACCTGCTTCGTCCCATTAGTTTAGTCATTATAAAATGTTTCGCTCCATTAGTTTGGCGATCATAAGACCTCACGCCCCATTCAGGTGTTGATCTTTGTGACCCAGGAGAAACCAAACAATGTGCAAATTTAGCTTGAGGTGGGAGGGAAGGGGAGGGAGGGGAGGGGAGGGGGGGGGGGGGGGGGGGGGGAGAGAGAGAGAGAGTCCTAACGCGCCATATTTAGCTTGAAAGGAGTCTGGGAATGCCCAAGTAAGTTGGCCAAATATCTTGACTAGGGGGGGTCTAATGGAATTTGTTTAAAGTTTGATGGAGGTCTAGGGAGGAAACTAATAAATCTATGAATTTATACTGTGAATATATACTGTAGACCCCGACAAATAACCACTGTCCCCTTGATGCAGGAAATCTACACTGACCATCCATCACGTCCCTGTCCTACCAATCCACACTGCCTGTTGCGTGTCAATTAAGGGGGGTGACCTGTTTTGGTTCTGTCCTTTTCTATCTTTCTCTGGCTTGTATCCATTTGGCCCCATTCAGCCTACTGTTTTAAGACGTTTATCCCCATCCAGGTGTCAATTTCTTACTGGTGAGCGGTAGCGAGCCAGCATATTTTTTATTTTTGTTAGACAGCAGGCTAAATTTGTAAATTTTCGATAGAAAAATGTCTCCGGCGAAGCCGGATTTCTTTATATAATGCTGGTTCGCTATCGCTCGCCAGGAAGAAATCGACACCTAGATGGGGATAAACGTCTTAAAATAGTTGGCTGAATGGGGCCGAATGGATACAAGCCAGAGAAAGAGAGAAAAGGACAGAAATAACAAAAGGCAGGTCACCCCCCTTAAAAAGCTCCCTCTATTTTGGTTCACGGATATTTACAGCAGTCAACTATACTCGGTTTATTTTAAGTAGGCCAAGGATTTGTTATTGCCCAACTTGTATGACGTGCTGTGACTGAAGTGACGATTAACCCATTCACTACCGGTGACATCCTTTTGATTCTATTTTGGTAATTAGAAGACGGGTTTATTCAGCTTAGGAAAGATGTCTACCCGTTAAAAGACTACATACTATCTCAATTACCCGGTAATCCTTTTAGCTACCATATATCCTTCCTAAACATCATAAAATCCTCTAAATGCAGCTGAAATATATAACAAAAAGACGTCTATAAATATAAAGAAAGCAGCTGCAAAGATCAAATAATCTCTGCCTTGCTATAGGTAACAAAGGATATAACCCGAATCGATTCCATATGTACAGTATATATACTGTATATATGTACAGTATATATATATATATATGTCAATAAGGCTCTGTATTTGGGAGCAGTTACCCTTAAAAATACTACCACATGGATCCCAGAAGTGATAATTTACTCACTCTCTCTCTCTCTAAACCACTGTTTGGACACTTGATCCTCAGTGTTTTGGAGGACAAGCAGCCTAGAAGGGTCACTAGACCTGTTGTTGCTTGATTTCCTTTGTACTCCTTTGTACTCTCTCTCTCTCTCTCTCTGGAAACGGGGGGCTTCCACACAATTGCGGTTTAACACATGGAAATTCCTAGAGTACCGTACTCCCTTTGATAGACCAAGGCTCACTCGTGCATGCGTATCTGTAACGTAGAGTATGCATGACTAAGTCTCTCAATATCAATCAGTCAGTAGCCAGCCCTGACTCCCACAAGAGGTAGGGAGGATCAGCAAGAGACACAGGAAAGGAAAAAGAGGTGACTGGAGAAGAACGCATATAACAGTTCGCCCACACACAAGCATTCAGAAGCACCAATCACTCATCAGCCCCCGGAACCAATGGCTTCACCTCAGATGGTATTTTATTTTTCTTGAGGTTTTTGAGCAGGTATTCTGGTGACATGCATGCCATACCTGGTTAACTTAGAAGGTAGACAATTATTGCCTTGGATATAAACCATGCAAGGATAACATTTAGGGTTAGGATTGTCATACATTTAGGGTTAGGATTGTCATACATTTAGGGTTAGGATTGTCATACATTTAGGGTTAGGATTGTCATACATTCAGGGTTAGGATTGTCATACATTTATAAAAAGCTGATGATTTGTTTGAATGAATCGTATAATAACTTGAAGAACAGTTAATACAAATCACAGCTGGCATACAAAATTTAATGTGTAAAGAGTTAATCATATCAAAGACCCCTGTTTTAAGACGTTTCTCCCCATTCAGGTATCAATTTTTTCCTGGCAAGCGACAGCGAGCCATCATTGTACGGAGAAATCCGGCTTCGCCGGACACATTTTTTCTACCGAAAAATGTACATATTCAGTCAGCTATCAAAATATAATCCAAAATACAAACGAAGTCCCTCATCTCGCTAGGTAGAGGGAATTTTGCTACTGGCTTCTATTGTTGATCATAGGATGTTGACCATATAATCTCTCGTGTGATACCGGCTTAAGTGTTCAAATTGTTACCCTGTGGCCTCTATTGACTAAAGGGCCGGCCGAGGATTTAAAGGGCCTGGTGCCTTGACAAATGGACTAGCCGGGGTGTAAACAATGCAGGGGTGACTCACGTAATGGGGGACCTTAATCCTCTGCTGCCACGGGGATTGCTACTCTATTTATTATGCTGAGGGGGAGGGTATGCTGACTAATTTGACACGCACACGCACACACACACACACACACACACACACATAAACACACAAACAAACACACACACACACACATACACAGGCAAACACACATATAACCCCCCCCCCCACACACACAGGCAAACACACACATAAATACACACACACACACACACACACACACACACACACACACACACACACACACACACACACACATATATAAACACACACACACACACACGGGTCGGGTTCGAATCCCCCAGAATCCTGAAGGTTTATTCAGGTATCCCGATGGAGAGGATTGTATCGTGGTGTATGTGTTGGTCCGGTGTAGTACCTCCCTAACAAACTGCTCAATTGACCCCTTGCGAGTTTCAGGCTATAAGGAAGTTGGTGACGTAAACATTGGTATTAAACAGAAATACAATAATAAAGTAGATGTCTAATGGATAAAACGTATGTTGAATTTAGTTGTATGTATTTATATATGTAATACGCCCGCATTTCACCTGGTAATTCTGCTAAACATCAATGTAAAAAACTCAACTTCTTTATAGCCTGAAACTCGCAAGTGGTCAATTATCAGCTTGTGTTAGCCTACACATACTTCTCACAAGTGCATCTGCGTATGTACTATGGTGGGGACTCGGCACCTCATGGTCGCTAAAGGTAACTTGCGTGTGGACGTAAAATGGAATAAGCTTTTTACTATACCTAGGTTAAAAAAAAAATCTGTATATTTGCAGCCTCACGGATGCAAGTAAACAATACACCGACAATTATTAGAATTTATATATATTACAAAACACACAACAGATTATATACAAACATGCACACACTAAATCACTAACACTCACTCACTCACTCACTCACTCACTCTCTCTCTCACCTGCCCTCCAACACTCAATTACCAGCCCTGACATACCTCCATCCCAGAGATTACATACATTACAATATACTCTCTCTCTCTCTCCCTCACACTCACACACTCACAAGAGGAATCAACAGGTTATACACACATATCTAAACTTTTACTCACTCACTCACTGACACTCACACTCACTCACTCTCACTCTCTCACTCTCACTCTCTCCTACCCTCCAACATTCAATTACGAGCTTTGACATACCTCCATCCCAGATAATACACAAACACACACACACACACACACAAGAGGAATCAACCGGTTATAAACACACATCTGAACTTTCTCTCCTTCTCCTCCCCCTCTCCCTCTCTCTCTCTCTCTCTTACCCTCCCCCAACATACCGCCATCACAGAGATTACACCCCCCCCCCCCCCCCCCACAGAGAGCCAGCCTGGACCATTCTCTGCACGGCTTGGATTGAAGGGGAGAGGAATACATATTAAGGGGGTCCACCTCGTTTTCTTTTTATCTTTATCTATCCCTCTCTCTCTCTGGGTTGTATCCATTCGGCCCCACTCAGTCTACTGTTTTAAGACATTTATCCCCATCCAGGTGTCGATTTTTTCCTGGCGAGGGGCAGCGAGCCAACATATTTTTTAAACAAATGTTGACAGCAGGCTAAATTTGTACAGAATGGGTTATGGTACTGGAATAACAAAATCGATACCAAAGCTCCGAATCTCAATATCGATGTCATCATTTATTGACATTTATCGTCAATTGCATAACCTCGCTCAAACCACAAGCTACTAGTAAGCTTATACATGAAAACATATTTATCTCTAATCTAATACCTCTGTATACAACCAACTACTATGATGACAGAAAATCGTCTACTGATAGCCAGAATAAAATGAAGAAAAAGAACCAGCATCATACACAGGGTAAACATCTCCCCCTCATGACTTGGAAGACTGCATATCACCTTCCTATCGCTAGACATTTAAAATACACACATTACTAGTCCATTAAGTATAGGTTGGCCAAGTATCGAGAACCCTAACCTCTATAACTCAAAGAAGGGTAGACAAGAGCAAATATGTTGTACATTTGGACACCTATTCTCTGTCTGACTCTTCCCAAATATTTGCTCGATTACTCTAGCTGTTGTTTTGGAGGTTAGTGGTCAAGAATGTTGGCCACATTATAATGAATAGACCACACACACACACACGCACGCGCACGCACACGCACGCACACGCACACACACACACACTCTTTTTAAGCCGGTATCACACGAAAGCTTTTATAGTCAACATTCCATTGTCAACATTTTTCTGGTAACATTTCTGGAATATTTTGCACTGGTATTGGGAACAAGACTGATGATAGATGGAATTAGGTAACCGAAATAATTCAAATATTTACCTCATAACCTGCCAGGTCAGTGATGAGGATAAATGTTGAGGGAAAAAGCGCTCGCGTGATACCGACTTACGTCTCTCCCTACCCAACACTCAAAAGACTACTTGCGAATTTCAGGCTATAAGGAAGTTGGAGCTGTAAATATCTATATTAAACGACAATGCAATGGTAATCTAGGTATTTGATGGATAGAAAGTATGTTGAAGTTTATTTAAGATGTTCATAAATGTACTACGACTATATTATTGCTGGTGTTTCTGCTAAATAATGATGTCTACAGCTCCAACTTCCTTATAGTCCTAAACTCCTCCACCCCAAGGATTACACACTTAACCCTTTGCATTACAAATATTCCCCTTTCCCTAGAACACCCTTTACCCTCCGAACTATTAGCCCTCTTCCCCCGCACGCTCTCTACCCAAGCCCACCCGGAGAGAGATGTGACAATAAGGTGAGATTTCCACTTGAGGGACTCTTTTCCGGACCCCTTTCTCCCTCATGATTAGCCCCATTCTGGGGGCGGGGAGTTGGGGTGGCAAAACCATATTTTGACCTAAAATCATAACTATTGCACAAATTCAAAAAACATTTGTTGACTGACTGTCACATTCACCCACCGAATGTATGTGTGAAGTTTGGTGAAAATCCGTCGAACGGAATTTCCAGACAGACAGACAGACCGACAGACATTTCGGCCGGCATGGTACCACTATATGGGGGGCGCTACCACTCGGCTTAAGCAGAGTTGATAACAAAAAGGCCCACCCCCACGCCCAAAGGCCCACCCCCCCCCACACCCACCCTTAACTCTACCTCCTTAATTTTCTCCTCGTCCTTTCCATCACTTTAATTAGAGAGCTTAATTTTCCCTTTATCTGACTAAATGGTGCTATCGATTGTCCTGTCAGCTTCGTGTGTGTGTGTGTGTGTGTGTGTGTGTGTGTGTGTGTGTGTGTGTGTGTGTGTGTGTGTGTGTGTGTGCGCGCGCGCGTGTGCGTGTGTGTGTGTGTGTGTGTGTCAGTGGAGGCGAGGAGGTAATGGGGGTGAAATATCGGTAAGAGAGAGAGAGAGAGAGACCGCGTTAATCGGATCTCAGTAACTCCTCTTTTATCAGTAATTACTCTCTCAGGTTCAGATTAATAGATATATACCGTAAATAGATTGCTAGATAGATAGATGTTGTTCAAGATTGATTGATAGATAGATGTTGTACATAGACTGATTCAGACAGATAGATGTTGTTCATAGCATGCATGATAGATATATACCGTACATAGATTGATGGATGAGATACGTACTAGAGGATGGATAGATACGGATAGATTGATGGATAGATAGATGTATATGCATGACCGGACATAGATTGATGGATAGATAGATGTGTTCATAGCATGATAGATATTCGATAGATTGATGGATAGATATATACCGGACATAGATTGATGGATAGATAGATGTTGTTCATAGCATGCATGATAGATATATACCGGACATAGATTGATGGATAGATAGATACCGGACATAGATTGATGGATAGATAGATACCGGACATAGATTGATGGATAGATAGATGTTGTTCATAGCATGCATGATAGATATACCGGACTGATGATGGATAGATAGATGTTGTTCATAGTATGCATGATAGATATATACCGGACATAGATTGATGGATAGATAGATGTTGTTCATAGCATGCATGATAGATATATACCGGACATGGATTGATGGATGGATAGATAGATGTTGTTCATAGCATGCATGATAGATATATACCGGACATAGATTGATGGATAGATATATACCGGACATAGATTGATGGATAGATAGATGTTGTTCATAGCATGCATGATAGATATATACCGGACATAGATTGATGGATAGATAGATACCGGACATAGATTGATGGATAAATATATATACATAGATGATGGATAGATAGATGTTGTTCATAGCATGCATGATAGATATATACCGGACATAGATTGATGGATAGATAGATACCGGACATAGATTGATGGATAGATAGATACCGTACATAGATTGATGGATAGATAGATACCGTACATAGATTGATGGATAGATATATACCGTACATAGATTGATTGATAGATATATACCGAACATAGATTGATTGATAGATAGATGTTGTTCATAGCATGCATGATAGATATATACCGTACATAGATTGATGGATAGATATATACCGTACATAGATTGATGGATAGATAAATAGATTGATGGATAGATAAATAGATTGATGGATAGATAAATAGATTGATGGATAGATAAATAGATTGATGGATAGATAGATGTTGTTCATAGCATGCACGAGAAAAATACATCATATATATATATACTTATAGATAGCGTGTATAAATGAATTGATATACAGTAGATAGATACCCTACACAGATTGATTGACATAAAGCGTACATACTGATAATAGATAGATATAGACCGTTCACAGATAGATAGAAGGATAGATTGACACAGAAAGAAGGAGATATTTGGTAAACCTTCCCAGAATAATAACTTCACGTCAGTCTCGCTATTAATAGCAGAAAATATCCCAGTAATTACACTCTCACACGCTCAGGCACCAGATCGGCCAAATCGTTCACACTGTCCGCCATATTGCAACCCATGTGATCAGGAAAACGAAAGACTATTCAAAACAAGTCTTTAAGGGGGGTCACCTCGCTCTTTCTCTCTTTCTCTCCCTTTCTCTTTGGCTTGTATCCATTAGGCCCCATTCAGCCTATTGTTTTAAGAAGTTTACCCCCATTCAGGTGTCAATATTTTCCTGGCGAGCGGTAGCGAGCCAGCATATATATATATATATTTGTTATGACAGCAAGTTAAATCTTTAAATTTTTCGATAGAAAAATTTCTTCGGCGAAGCCAGATTTCTCTAAACAATGGTGGCTCGCTATCGCTCGCCAGGTAGAAATCGACACCTGGATGGGGATAAACGTCTTAAACAGTAGACTGAATGGGGCTGAATGGATACAAGCCATGGAAAGAGAGAAAAGCAAAGAAAGATAAAAAAAAAAGCCGGTGACCCCCCTTAGAGGAGTACCAATCATGCGAGGTTAATAAGCAAAGGTTCTCTAATGAAGGATCTCACACTCACTACACCTTAAGAGGAGATGGCCCGCTTTTTATGGCCCCCTTCTCCATTTTAAGACGTTCGCCCCATTAGTTTGGCTATTTTGAGACCTTTTGCCCCATTTCTTTGATAATATTAAGACCTTTCCTGCCATTTAGGTGTCGATTTTTGGAAATTTTAGAAGGAACCGGCCTTCGGCCGGGAAATGTTTCTACCGAAAAATGTATACAATTATCTTGAAAGGGGGTCTAGGGGTGCTTTTTTAAGCTTGATGGAGGTCTAGCGAGGAAACTCAAAAATACATTAATAGATAAATATATAAACCAAAAAACAAGCACTAACCCCTTATTATAGTACTAATTATGCTGGGTTAATAAGCAAAGGCTATCTAGCTAATGAAGGATCTCGCACTCACTACTACACCTTACGGGGGGGGGGGAGGGGATTTTTCTGGCCCCCTTCTCCCTCGTGTTTAGCCTCATTGTTGTTTTAGATTTACAGACGTTCGGCCCATTAGTTTGGCGATTTTAACATAAGAACATAAGAAAATGGGAGTCTGCAGAAAGCCGATTGGCCTAAGCAAGGCAGATCCCTGTCCCACACAACTCCAAATCAATTACAAAGCCCAATTATAGGCTCAACACTCTAATACCCTGAGGATCATCTTACCAAAACGGTTAGAGATTAACGCAGGATTATGGGGGTCTGCAGAGCGCTGATTGGCCCAACCCGGCTGATCCCCCTTCACACCCAACCCTTCTCGTCCATATGCTTATCCAATTTTATCATAAAGCTCCCTACAGTTTTAGATCCAACTTGGTAGTCCATTCCACCCATCTACAACTCTGTTACCAAACCAATATTTGCCTATATCTTTTCTGAAACGAAATTTATCTAATTTGAAACCATTGGTACGAGTTCTTTCGCTATCACTGAGCTTTAGTACATTTGTCATGTCCCCTTTGTTAATCCCACTAACCCACTTGAACACCTCTATCATATCCCCTCTAACTCTGCGTCTCTCTAACGAATGTAAACCTAATTTCTTCAACCTTTCTTCATACGGAAGATTTCTAATATTATGGATCATTTTTGTCATTCTACGCTGTACTCTCTCCAATGAATCTATGTCCATTCTGTAATAAGGACACCAAAATTGGACAGCATAATCCATATGGGGTCTCACTAATGACAAGTAAAGTTTTAAGATAACATCAGCAGTTCTGTTACTCACACTCCTAGAGATGAACCCGAGAATCCTGTTTGCCTTATTACGAACGCCTATACACTGTTTTCTAGGCTTCAAATCATTGCTAACAAACACACCTAGATCTTTCTCGCAGTCTGAATTTTCTAATTCTAAATTAGCTAGTTTATATTTAACATTTGTTTGCATCTTCCCTATCTTTAATACCTTGCATTGTCAATGTTAAACTTCATCTGCCAATTTACTGACCATATCATTGTAAGGTATCTAGATCCCTTTGGAGGCACTCTATATCGCTATCTGAATCAATTGATCTCCCCATTTTAGTATCGTCTGCGAATTTACTTATCCTACTAGTTATATCTAAATCTAGGTCATTTATGTATATAAGAAACAACAGGGGACCTAATACCGATCCCTGGGGGACACCACTTTTGACTACTCCCCACTCTGACTTGGTACCATTTATGCTGACTCTCTGTTTCCTACCAATTAGCCATGACCTAATCCATCCCAACAACGCCCCACCTATTCCATGTGCCTCAACCTTTCTCATCAATCTCTCATGAGGGACTCTGTCGAAAGCTTTACTGAAATCTAAATATAATATCGTATGCCTTGTCATTATCTACTGCTTCATATACCTCTGAGAAAAAACTAAGCAAATTAGTAAATCAAGAACGTCCCTGAGTGAATCCATGCTGAGAAGAATTGATTAAGTTAAATGTTTCTAAGTGGTTTCTCATTTTCCTAGCAATAGTTGACTCTAGTAGCTTTCCTATGATTGAAGTGAGACTAATGGGACGGTAATTGGATGCTATTGATTTATCACCTTTTTTGAAAATCGGAACTACATTTGCAAGCTTCCAAGCTTCTGGAACTATACCTGTTTCTAATGAATTGTTAAAAAGAAATGTTAATGGGTAACTTAACTCATCTCTGCATTCTTTTAATACTCTGGCATATACCTCATCGGGCCCAGGCGATTTCTGAGGTTTCAGTCTGTCAATTTCCTTAAGCACATCATTTCTACTTATAGTAACCGTACCTAACCTATTTTCTATACTATCGCTATATACCTTACGGACTTCTGGAATCTGTGCCAAATTTTCATTAGTGAAAACGGATAGAAACTGACTATTTAATGTTACTGCACATTTCTAAATCATTTTCTGTCATTTCTCCTATCGAAGTTTTAAGGGGGCCCATTTTATCTCTAACTTTAGATTTATATAGCTGGTAAAAAGCCTTAGGGTTATTTTTTGAGTCATTGGCTATCCTGATTTTATAATTTCTTTTGTCTGTCCTTATACATTTTTTAACCTCTCTTGATAGATTCTGATAGTAAGCAAGTAGGTGAATTTCGCCTTTCTTTATTTTTCGATATATTCCTCTCTTTTTTCCTAGAAGGTCTAATAGTCTATTATTCATCCATTTGGGTTGGTTCTATGTTGATCTAAATTTTCTTTTGGGGATATATTTATTTTGCGCATTGTGGAGTGAAGAAATAAAATTATTATATATAGCTGTCAAATTATCCTGAGTTAAGACAGGTATCTGAGAGAGAGTATGTTCATTAGCGCACCTGGGTCCACTTAATAGTTTAACCATAGGATCGACTCTTAAGGCTCGTCTTAATCCACCATAATTGGCTTTCTGAAATTTGGGATAAGTGTCGTATTCTCTTCAGCCTTTCCTGTCCATTGTATGTTAAAATAAATTGATTTATGATCACTATTTCCCTAGTTGGTCTCCTATCTCTACATTATTTATCATTTGTTCATTATTACTGAGAACTAAATCGAGGATATTATTACCTCTAGTAGGCGAGTCTATGAATTGAAATAAAAAAACTATCCTGTACCGCCTCAATAAACTCTTTTGAATCTGAGTCGCCGATTTGATGCTGCCAATCAATATTCGAAAAATTAAAATCCCCCATAATACACACATTGCTAAACCTTGATGCTATTTTCACTTCCTGCCATAAAGCTGTACCTTCGTTTCTACTCATATTTGGTGGTCTATAAATAACTCCAATAATTATGGTCTCGCTACCTTCGCTAACCTCAACCCAAACACTTTCGTTATCAGTATTTAGTCTAATACCTAATTTAATACAGTTTGTTAAAGAACTCCTGACAAACACTGCTATTCCGCCGCCCCTCCTACTTGTTCGGTCGCGTTTAAACAAACTATATCCTGGTATATGGAATTCTGCTAAAAAATGTCTTGATTCTGTATTAATCCATGTTTCAGTCAGTGCTATAATGTCTATATTTTCGTTGCTAACAAGTGCTCTAAGTTCATCCATTTTGTTACATAAACTCCTACAATTTGTATAATATAATCGCAATGAATTTATTTTACTGGTATCGGATTTACCTTTATTTCTAACTGAATTCCCATCTTCTGTTACCACTTTAATATTTCTACTAGCAGTACAATTAAAATCCTGTGACTGATATTTCTATTCCTTTCTGATGTACCAGTACGGCAATTTACCCTATCTAGACAATATTCTTACTCATATTCTCAGGCTTTATTTTCAGCGAAACCCCGCGACAATCCTATCTATTGACCTAGCTAAATTTGCCACCCCTAGCCGAGAAAGATGAACCCCGTCCTGTGCGTACAACTGATTTTTACCATAGAAACGGGTCCAGTTATCAAGGAATGGTATTGCATTTGCATTACAGTATTTTTCCAGCCGACAATTGATACCAATTGCCCTAGATGACCATTCCTTGCTGACCCCTCTCCGTGGCAAGATACTGTGTACTACAGGTATGCCATCCCTTCCTCCTAACTTTATCTAACACCTCCCTGTACTGCCGAACCAGTACTTCCGTCCTACCTTTACCAACATCATTGCTCCCTGTACTGAGACAGATAATGGGGCTATCTCCAATATCTTTCATGATGTAATCAATTTCCTCTAACACCTTCCCAACCCCGGCACCAGGCAGACAGACAAGCTTCCTAATATCAGTACAGGTGGACCTAGCTAAGTGTCTGACCATGGAGTCCCCAACAATTGAGAAGGACTTGCCTCTCCCTTGTCGATGACTTGGTAGCAGCTGCGGCAGCGGCAGGAAACTCCTGGGGCAGCAGTTGAAGGTACTCCTGGGGGGGCAGCAGTCACAGCATTCCCTGTGTTTGGAGGCAACTTACTTACCTATTCTCCTGGTTTCCTCGCCGAAGGAAGCACTCGCAGCCTCACCATCACATTCGTCATCCAAGGTGATGAACTTGTTGCTGAGGGCAACTGGCCGCCGTAGAAATTTGCAGCTTGTTGCACTTGTTGGAACAACTGTCCAGGGAGCATCACGATCCCTAACAGCAGTTGCACTATCCTCACTTTTCTTGTCAGCCAAAGTCAGCTTTAAGGCCAAATTCTCGTCTTTGAGAGACTGCACCTCTCTCTCCACATTTTCCATCCTTTCTTGCAAAGCAAGACAAAGCTGGAGAATATGAGAGGAGGTAGCAATCTCGTCAACACCAGCCATTTTAAGAAAGCGTTAATACTATCACCACACTATGGGCAAAGATAATTCACTGGGAGTCACTAGGGACAGGTCCTCACTCAGCAAAGGTCACGACCCATTTTGTTGTCAATATTAAGAACTTTCATGCCATTTAGGTGTCGATTTTATTCCTGGATAGCGAGCCTGTAATTTTTGGAGTAACCGGCCTTGGGCCGTGACATTTTTCTACCGAAAAATGTATACATTTATCTTGAAGAGGGGTCTAGGGGGTATAACCATCCCCTAGACCCCTCTTCAAGATAAATTTGTACAGCTTGATGGAGGTTTGGGGAAGATACTAAAAAATAATATAATGATTAAACAATAAGCCAATAAATACGACCATCTGCCCTTAACGAACATGATTAACAAGACAGACGGTCCCTTCATAACACACTCGGCGATCATTAGTGCCGTTATAATGACCCTATTCACACCATCATATAGTCCTCATTAGTGCCCTTATAATTAATCTATTCACACCATAATATAGGCCTCGTCTGCCGGGAAATAGGCAGCCATATGTTTGTTTGAATGATGTTGAAGTGTTTTGATTTGATGTTCAGTTTTAGTTTTGTTTTTCTTATTAGTAGGGGGGTCTTGGTGTGTGTGTGTGTGTGTGTGTGTGTGTGTGTGTGTGTGTGTGTGTGTGTGTGTGTGTGTGTGTGTTGATGGAGGTCTGGGGAGGAAAAAAAAAAAAAAAAAAATATATATATATATATATATATATATATATATAGTATATACCTGTATATATATATATATACAGTATATATATATATATATATATATATATATTATTATTATTATTTTTTATTTTTTTTTTTTTTTTTAATATATATGAGTGAGGGAGGCAAAAGGCAGAACTGCCTATAGCGAGTGCCTCCCCCATAGTTGAAAGAGTGACAGGGCCAAAATCAAGGGACGTTCGAGCCAAAATGCCTGGACACACGGAGTTTGAAGCCATCTGCCCTTAAGGAACATGATTAACAAGACGGTCCCTCCATAACACACTCGGAGATCATTAATGCCGTTATAATGACCCTATCCACACCATAATATAGTCCTCATTAGTGCCATTATAATTACCTTATTCACACCATAGTAGTCCTTATTTGCCGGAAAAATAGGCAGGCATATATTTGTTTACAATTACAATTAAAGGGTCGTTATTTGTTTTTCAGATTTAGTTTGTTTTTTCTTATTATTTTGAATTTATTATTAATTAGTATATTCACATTTAATTTATTGTCAAGTAATATGGGGAGCGGCAAGTAAAACTGCTCTAAAACCTATAGAAACTGCTCAAAAGCTAATAATGAGGACAATTGAGGGAGTAGGCTGCTGTGATATCACAAATGATATATTATATAATAATAAAGTACTTACGTTGAAAGAAATTAATGTGCTGGTATGCGCTGTCTATGTGTACAAAAGCATAAATGGATTAGTTTATAATGATTCGATCTTTGTGCCCAATCCACCGACCAGATACCCCATAAGAAATAATGAGAGTCTAGTTGTACCTTTCATGTCATCTTCACAACCTCAAGGTAACATTAGATATCATGGTGCAAAAATATTCAATTCCTTACCAAATGACATAATTAATAAAACTACTGTGGATAGCTTTAAAACTTGCCTTAAAAAAACACCTCCTAGACTCTTATGTAAGTACATAGCTACCTCTAATCCATTACCAAATAATTGTATACAAAATGTATCTATATAACTTTAAATTCATCAAAACAAATACATGAAATTATAGAAGTTTGAAAAATATGCTACGGATTTTTCTTTAAAAAAATATCACAGCACAAAATCCCTCATACACCACTTCACTCTCAGAAATTAGTACACATTGTAATTCTGACTGACTACAACAATATTTTAATTAATTATATACATTTTCAACATATCTGCTGTTTTAAATAGTAATACTGTAATAGTTTCTTTATCTAAAATATTTTCTTCTCAGTGTCCAAGAATATAGCAATTTGGAAGAACATACATATATTACCTAACTTGCTCTTAATTAAAAGATATTACCTTTCATCAAAGAGGTACGTAATTTTGTTTTGTATTGTTATAATTTATTGTAATTGTATTTCTATGGACCAAATAAAAAATATCATTATCATTATCAAAATCGTCTAATTAAAGCTAGCATATAAATAAAAACACGTCGCCGGTACAGAAGGCATTAAATACCATCATTATCCAGACAGTGCCAACGTAACATCCTCGGAGATCATTAGTGCTATTATAATGATCTTATTAACACCATTCTGTCACTTCTAATTTACCTTCAGCATCCTCTTCCCTAGCACCATAAAACACACCACTACCACCATCATCCTAACACCACCACCATGACCATTTTTCCTAACACCATAAAACACACCACTAACACCATCACCACCTCCCCTTTCACTGACACCATAAAACACACCACTACCACCATCATCCTCACACCACCACCATCACCACCACACCTTTCCCTAACACCATATAACACCACCCCTACCACCAATAACACCAACACCCCTTCCCTTGACACCAATAAGACCACCACCACCATTAACACCACATAACCGCAATTAGAATTAGGAAGTCACCCAGCATTTAAGAGCATTAGGCTAATCCGGAAACTTGGAATATGATTATATGTTGAATGAGCAAAACAAGAATCTTACGCAAAAAAAATACTCGTTGCTATGGAGACGGAATGGGCGATGTGTGTGTATGTGTGTGTGTGTGGGGGGGGGGGGGTTATAGCATTATATTTAGTGTTTGCTTAATTCTGTATTTTTTATATATATATATATAATATATATATATATATATATTTTATATATATATTATATATATAGTTATATATTAATATATATATATATATAAATATATATATATATATATATTTATTTATAATCGGTGGTTCATTAATTTCAAGAGGTGGAGTGGAATGATAAATTTCATTGTTTTTGTATAACTTGGCTAGTGTTCGTCTGTCTGTCTGTCTCTCTCTCTGTGTTTGTGAGTTTTTAAGTATGAGAGAGAGAGAGAGAGAGAATGAGAGAATGAGAGAGAGAGAGAGAGAGAGAGAGAGAGAGAGAGAGAGAATGAGAGAATGAGAGAGAGAGAGAATGAGAGAATGAGAGAGAGAGAGAGAGAGAGAGAGAGAGAGAGAGAGAGAGAGAGAGAGAGAGAGACCATACCTAGTAAACATTTACATATACCGTAGCAAATAAAAAACACCGCATCAGACTATATTTCCATTACATATTTGTGTCCCCAAATTACAAATGCAAGCTTTGATGTTATAGGGAAGATGGGTCCTTTTTCTGGCACCCCTTCTTTCTCATGCTTAGCCCCATTATTTTCAGATTTTATTAGGTTTGCCCAATTAGTTTCGCTCCATTTCTTTGTCAATATTAGGAAAAATTAGAAAATATTAGAAAAATGTACACATTTATCTGGAAGGAGTTTTTTTTTTTTTTTTTTTTTAAGCTTGATGGAGGTCAAGGAAGGAAAGTAATATATATATATATATATATATATATATATATATATATATATATATATATATATATATATATACAAATGAGGAAACAAATACGCCCATCCCCCTTTAATGTGAGTGTGCTTTGTGGGGATGTGTGTGTATCACCCATCAAATATTAAGCAGGGGGATGAAAGGCTATAATCGTATATACTGTATAATAAAGCTATAATTGTATATATCACACAAATGGTATAATCGTATATATAATAAAGCTATAATCGTATATATAATAAAGCTATAATCGTATATATAATAAACCTATAATCGTATATATAATAAAGCTATAATCGTATATATAATAAAGCTGTAATCGTATATATAATAAAGCTATAATCGTATATATAATAACAAATGGTATAATTTTTTATATGCCTGCTGTACACTGTTGGCTTTGATGGTTGTTTGTGGAAATGTATAGAGTATGTTTGTGTATATATGCGGAGTGTGTGTGTGTGTGTTTGTGTGTGTGTGTGTTTGTCTGTGTGTATATATGCGGAGTGTGTGTGTGTGTGTGTTTGTGTCTATGTATGTATGTGTGTGTGTGTGTGTGTGTATGTGTGTATGTGTCTGTCATTCTATTTGCCGACTACTATTCGTTCATAATTTTGTCAGCCGTTTACGCTGGCTTACGTATGCGCTGTAACGATCGTCTCCTGAATTGAATCACTTCTTCCTTGCCGCACATTCTACTGTATATGCCCACCAAATTTCGTGAAAATCTGTTCATAACTTGTTCAGATATTTCGTTTACAGACAAACGGACAAACAAAGACAAACGGAGGCAAATACATAACCTTCTCCAGCTTCGTTGGTGGAGGTAAGGAACATTCTCGAAACGTCTCTCTCTCTCTTTCTCTCTCTCATCCTCCATCCTTCCTCCTTCCCTCCCAAAAAGTGTTCCTAAGCTGAATAAATGCGTCGAATCATAGCCAGAACACGAGCAAGAAGAAATCCGGCCTCGTAATCTCCTACGCCGAAAGGGTTATGAGGAGATGGGTCGTTTTTCTGGACACCTTTCTCCCTCTTGACTGTATTTGTAATTGAATAAATATCTTCTTTCGTAGTGTTTGTTCAATAACCTAATGGATCTTAATATAATTTCCCCTGCCATGAACTAAGCCCCAGGGCAGCACTTCCTTTTCACATCCTTCCCACATTCTCTCCGAAATACTGTTGCAACAATTGGAACAGCAGTGTTTTGGAGGGCAAGTAGCCTCGAGGGGTCGCATGAACTGCTGTTGCTTGTTTTTCTTTGTACTCACTTTGTACTCCTTTGTACTCTTACTTAGCCCCATTACTTTTCACATTTTAAGACGTTTGGCCCATTAGTTTGCCTATTTTAAGACTTTTCGACCCTTTTCTTTGTCATTCGTGTAATTTAGGTGTTGATTTTTTCCTGGCGAGCGATAGCGAGCCTGTAATTTAGGAAAAACCGGCCTTCGGGCGAAACATTTTTCAACCGAAAAATGTACAAATACATCTTGAAGGGGGACCCTGGGGATGTTTTTTATTAAGTTTGATGGAGGTCTAGGGAGGAAACTAGAAAAATAATAAATATAGGACAAAAATCGACCAAACAATTAACCATCTCAGTATAGAACCTGACCCAAATATCATTATGTTAAAGGAGTAGAGAGCCTTCGGCAACAGAGATCAACTATCTTCCGCCATCTTAAAAAATGGGAGGGAGGAACAGTAGGAAGGGAGGGGGGGAAGGACGGGAGGGTGGGGAGGAGGGGAGGGGTGAGGGAGGAAGGGAGGGAGGAAGGAAGGAAGGAAAAACGGGAGGGCGGGAGGGCGGAGGGCGTGGGGGGGAGGAGCGAGAGAAGGGAGGGAGGGAGGAGGGCGCGAGGAGGGGAGGGGAGGAGGAGAGGGAGGGGGAGTAAGGGGGTACGGGAAGTGAGGGAGGAGATGGTGGAAGGGGGGAGGAGGGAGGAGGAGGAGGGGGAGAGAGAGGAGGGAAGATGGGGACAAGGAGGGCAGGAAGCGAGGGAGGGGGGACGAAAGAGGGAGAGGAGGAGAGGAGGGGTGGGAGGGGAGGGGAGGGGGGGAGAGCGGGAGGAGAGGGGAGGGGGGGGGAGAGAGGAGGTGGAGGGAGGGCGAGGAGGCGAGGGTAGAGGAGAGTGAGGGAGAGGAGGGGGAGAGAGGGGGGGGGGAGAGTGAGTGGAGGAGGAGGAGGAGAGAGGAAGGGAGAGAGGGTGGGAGGGAAAGGGGGAGGGGGGGACCGGAGGGGGGTTGAGTGAGATGGGGAGGAGGAGGAGGAGGAGGAGGCTGACGAGGGCGGGGGGGATTGTGAGGGGGGAGGTGTTGCGAGGGAGGAGGGAGGGTGAGGAGGGGGGGGGGGGGGGGAGGGAGTGGGAAGAGCGAGGGAGAGAGGATAAGGGAGAGGGGAGAGAGGAGGAGGAGGGATTGAAGGGTGATGGGGGGGGGAGGGGGGGCGAGGAGGAGAGGAGGGGGGGTAGGGTGAGGGAAGGAGGACGAGAGGGGGGAGGGAGGGAGGAGGAGGGGAGGAGCGCGAGGGAGGGAGGGAAGGGGGAGGAGGGAGGGAAGAGGGAGGAGGGAGCGAGAGGAGGGGGAAGAGAAGGGAAGGGGGGGAGGAGGAGGAGGAGGGAGGGGGGGGGATGGGAGGTGAGGGGGAGGGACGGGGAGGGGAGGGAGGAGGGAGAGGAGGAGATGTGGAGAGGGGAGGTGGAAAGGGCGAGGGTGAGGAGGGGCTCGAAAGGAAAGGAAGGAAAAGAGAGGTGAGGGAGGGAGGGAGGGAGGGAGAGAGGGAGGAGGAGGTGAGTTTGAGAGAGAGGAAGGTGAGCAGGAGGCGGGAGAGGAGGGAGGATGCTGGAGGTGGGGGGAGGTGAAGAGCGAGGGTGAGGAGGCGAGGGTAGGGGGGGGGGGGGGGAGGGAGGGAGGGGGGAGAGGAGGAGGGAGGACGGCGCTGAGGGGGGAGGGAGAGGGAGTGGGAGTGAGAAGAGAGGGGGAGGGAGAGTGAGGGGGAGAGGGGGGAGGAGAGGGACGGAGATGGGGGAGGGGAGGAAGGAAAGTAGGGATGGAAGAAAGTGAAGGAGATGAGGAACGAAGGAGGAGGAGTACAAGCAGGTACGAGGGAAGGAAAGTCTGAGGGGGGAGGAGAGGAGAGAGAGAGGAAGAGGGAGGAGGGGATGAGGGATGGGGGAGGAGGAAAAGGAGGAGGAGTGAACGAGGGGGCGGCGACGAGGGGCGGAGGAGAGGTGGAGAACGGAGGAGGGGGAGAGGAGAAGGGGAGGAGGGGAGGGAGGGAGGGAGGACGAGGAGGTAGGGGGGAGGATGGGGATGAGGGGAGGCAGGGGGAGAGGGAGGGGAGGGGAGGCGGATGGAGGAGAGCGAGGAGGGGGGAGCCAGAGGGAGAGCGAGGGGAGCAGATTGAAGGACCTTGTAGGAGGTGATGGGAGGGAAGGAGTGGAGGGAGAAGAGGGAAGGAGCGGGGAGGGAGGGGGGCGGGAGGGAGGAGCGGAGGGTAGGTAGGGAGGGAAGGGGAGGGGGGAGGGATGGGAACTGGAGGGGGAGGAGGGGGAGGCGAGGGATGGAAGAGATGGGGTGAGGGAGGGAAGGGAGGAGGAGGGCGGAGGGAGGGGGGGAAGGGGGGAGGGAGGGAGGGAGGGAGGGAGAGAGGGAGGGAGGGAGGGAGGGAGGGGGAGGGAGGGAGAAAGAAAGAAAGAAAGAAAAAAGAAAGAAAGGAAGGAAAGCAGGAAGGAAGGAGGGCGGGAGGGCGGGAGGGAAGGGAGGAAGGAAGGAAGGAGTACGACAAACCAATACACAAATGCACCTCTTAGGCGGGGATGTGATGGCGCAGACGGGTATATCTTCGTAATGATATATATAGGAGAGAGAGAGAGGTGGAGAGAGCGAAGGAGACGAGAGACAAGGAGGGAGAGGGGGAGAGGAGGGAGTGAGAGGGGGGAGGGGAGGGGGGAGAGGGGGTGATGGGGAAGGGGAGGGAAGAGGGAAGGAGGAAGAGAGGAGGGGACGAGGTGAGAGGAAGGGAGGAGGAATGGGAGGGGGAGAAGGACGGGGTGGAGGGAGGAGCAGAGGGAGGGGGAGGGAGGAGGGAGGGAAGGAGGGGGAGAGAGAGGGAGGGAGGAGGAGGGAGGAGAGGTGAGGAGAGAGGGGAGGGTGAGAGGAGGGGGGGGGAGGGGAATGAGGAGGGGGAGAGGATGCGGAGCGAGGGCGGAAGAAGGAGGGGGAGAGAGATGAGAGGAGAGAAGGGCGAGGAGATTGAGGAGGGAGGGGAGAGACGGAGGAGAGCGAAGAGGTAAGGTGGGAGAGAGGAGAGGAGGGGGAGTAGAGGGAGAAGAGGAGAGAGAGAGAGATAAAAAGGGCGGAGGAGGGGCAGAGATGGAGGGAAGAGGGGACGAGGAGAGAAAAGTGGAGAGAGGATGTTTTTGAGAGGAGAGGAGTTGGGGAGAGAGGGAGGATAGAAGTGATGAGAGATGAGAGGGGGAGAGAGGTGGGGCGAGGAGAGAGGAGAGAGGAAGGGAGAGTGGGAGTGAAGATTTCGAGGGATGGGGACGAGGGGGAGAGGTGGGTAGGGGACGAGGAGGAGGAGATGATACGGAGAGATGATGAGAGGAGGGAAGGAAGAGTGGAAGTAGTACAGAGAGCCACTACAGGGGAGAGAGGAGAGAGAGAGGAGAGAGAGGAGAGGAGAGAGAGAGGGGAGAGAGGGAGGAGAGGAGGAGAGAGTGGAGAGCGGGAGAGTTGATAACGCCAGGGAGAGGGGAAGGGAGGGAGAGAGGAGAGAGAGAGAGGGGAGGGGAGAAGCGGGAGGGCGGGAGGGGGGAGGAGGAGAGAGGGGAGAGAAAGGGAAGAAAGAAAGAAAAAAGGAAGCGAAAGGAAGAGAGTGAGAGGAGAGAGAGGGAGAGAGGGCGGGAGGGCGTGGAGAGAAGAGAAGAAGAGAGGACGAGACAGAGACAGAGGAGAATACACAAAGGCACCTCTAGGCGGGGATGATGCGCAGGAGGGTATATCTGTAATGATATAGATAGAGTGGAGGGAGAGAGAGAGAGGGGAGGAGAGAAGGTTGGAGAGAGATGGGTGAGAGGGAAGGAGGAGAGAGGAGGAGAGAGAGGGAGGGCAGGATACGAGCGGAGGAGAGATGAGAGAGGGAGAGGCAGAGAGAGAGAGGGAGGAGGAGGAGAGAGAGAGGGAGGAGGAGGTGAGAGAGAGGGAGGAGGCGAGCGGAGGGAGATGAGAGTGCGGAGAGGAGGGGAGAGAGGAGTCGAGGAGAGAAGAAGCAAAATACAAACACATTGGACATCAAACACCACACGAGAGGAGAGAGAGGGGAGAGAGAGAGAGACGAGCGAGTGAGACGAGAGAGAGGGAGAGAGGAGAGAGAGAGATGATGAGAGATGAGGAGAGAGAGAGAGGTAGAGAGACGAGAGAGGATGCGAGATGGAGATGAGAGAGAGAGGAGAAATACCACACCACACTTGGACATACAAACACACACACGAGAGAGAGAGAGAGATAACGTAGAGATAGTGAGATAGAGTTGATGAGAGCTAAGAGTAAGAGAGAGAAAGAGAAATACACATACACACTTGGACATACAAACACACACGAGAGAGAGAGAGAGAGAGAGAGAGAGAGAGAGAGAGAGAGAGAGAGAGAAGAGAGAGAGACAAAAGAGAGAGAAGGCGAAAGAGAGAGAGAAGGCGAAAGAGAGAGAGAAGGCGGGAGCGAGAACACATGAAACTGTACCCTGATCTCAACTCGATATTAGAGATTTCAATAAAGAGAGAGAAAATAAAATCCCTCCCTTTGATACTGAGCTACAAACGGTATAATAATAAATGTAGGGGGATTATACACCAAGAGGGGGTATCACACGGGAGTCTTTATCGGCAACTTTTTCTGGCAATTTGTTTTCAATTTTATCGGCATTTTTTCTTTTTACCCATATCGGCAACTTTATTCTGGCAATTTTGATTTTAATTGTATCGGCAACTTTTGATCCGCTCCTTGATTCTGGCATTATTATTATTATTTTTTTGTTTAACTTTTATCGGCAATATTACTCTGGCAGTTTATTTGTACTTCTATTGGCAACTTTTATCTGGCATTTTTTTACTTATATCAGCAACTTTTCTCTGGCAATTCTGTTCTTTCCTTTTATCGGCAAATTTTCGTCTGCTACTTTATTCTGCCAATTTTGATTGTTATGTTTATCGGCAAGTTTATTCTGGCCATATTATTATTATTATTATTATATTTTTTTTTATTTTTTTTTTTTTTTGCAATTTAAGAAGGCTCTGTGGTAGTAAATATGGGCTAAGGGAGATAGTTCGAAGCATGGAGGGCCTTTTCAAACTCAATCAAATCGTCTAATAGTAGCCAGATTAAAGTTAAAAGGACGACACTGGTATTGAGAGGGTTAACCCATTCAGTACCGGTGACATCCTTTGTAATTATAGTCTGGCAATGATTAGACGATTTGATTCAGCTTAGGAAGGACCTCCAGCCATAATAAGGCTTCAACCAAACTATCTCAACCGACCCTCTTAACTACCACAGATCCTTAACCCCTTCACCACCATTACCAGTACGTAGTTTTATCATATTCTGGTTGCCATTAGACGATTACCTTAAGGGGGTGACCTTCTTTTTGTTATTTCTGTCCTTTTCTCTCTTTCTCTGGCTTGTATCCATTCGGCCCCATTCAGCCAACTATTTTAAGACGTTTATCCCCATCTAGGTGTCGATTTTTTCCTGGTGAGCGATAGCGAGCCAGCATTATATGAAGAAATCCGGCTTCACCAGACATTTTTCTATCGAAAAATGTACAAATTTAGCCTGCTGTCAAACAAAAATAAAAAATATGCTGGCTCGCTACCGCTCACCAGTAAAAAATTTACACCTGGATGGGGATAAACGTCTTAAAACAGTAGGCTGAATGGGGCCAAATGGATATAAGCCAGAGAAAGATAGAAAAGGACCGAACAAAAACAGGTCACCCCCCTTAAGTTTGTAATCTACTTATACGACTCGAATGAGTAAATAAGATCTCAATATAACCTCTTAGTAACATAGGTCCTTCTTAAACGGCAACAAAATAATCTAGTATTAGCCAGCATCAAAGGTAAGAAGGTGGCATGGTGCTGAAGGGGCTAATAAGCTCCATAATATCGTCTAAATATAGCTAGAATACAATATAACACACTGGTCCTCAAAGGGTTAAGTCCTTGTATTATACGCGGCGGTAACCCTGCATAATCCGGGGGTCATAATATGCAAATCTTAATTACCACAGCAATTAATTACACATGCATATAATTTAATAACACAATGGGATTACTTTGACACCCTAATAATCGACATTAACGAAGGAATGGGATTATTCTGAAACCCCTAATTATCGACATTTATGAAGCACTTGTTTAACGTATTTACCCTCCGAATTCAGGTGAAAATAATTAGGCTAATTACCATATAACAAATGCCAGAGGGAGTAGTTGGAATATAGAAAAAAAAATAAAATAAAAAAATAATACATAGTTAACATATATTATAAATCTATCTATCTATTGCCAAACACCTTTATCTCCGAGGGGATGGCCATGAATTAATCGCTTCCATGCTCCTCTGTTACCCATCAGCCGGCGCCCCTCATCACGCCCAATACCATTTTCACTTAACAAATGAATCGCCTTGATGCACCTTTGTCATCTGTCTGCCAGCGACCCTACTGTCACTCAACACCATTTTCACTCGAGGACCTCTCAACTCCATCCTTCAAGCTCATTCTCGGTTTGTATCCCCCTCTCTGCCCTTCCACCTCACTCTAACACATTACTTTAGTCAATCTCTAACTCTCCATACGCTCCACATGGTACAAAGGAGTACAAAGGAAATCAAGCAACAACAGATCTAGTGACCCTTCTAGGTTGCTTGTCCTCCAAAACACTGAGGATCAAGTGTCCAAACAATGTTTTAGAGTGGGTAAGGGAACATTGGAAAGGGAATTACTGCCCTGGAACTAATGTCCGTGGCAGGATTAGGAAGTTAGTAGAGGACAGATGGGTTAGTAACTGAGGGGGGGATAAAATAAAGTTATTCATTTACAAACGCAGTCAGTCCCGGGTTTGATGCGAGATATTTGTCTAGGCGGAGTTTAAATGAATCAACGGTGATGCAGTCTATAACGTTTCGGGGAAGCCCATTCCACAAGTTGACAACTCGATTGAAGAAGAAATTCTTAGATTCGTGCGAGTTAAAAGATTTACCAATAATTTTGCAACCGTTTCCCCGCGTGTAATTAGATTGGTCGATAGTGAAGTACTTACTACAGTTCATATTGTCGATGCCTTTGATGATTTTGAACACTTGAATTAAGTCACCTCTTAATCTGCGCTGGGTTAAAGGAAATAGATTTAATTCTCTCAGACGCTCTTCGTATGGTTTGTTCTTTAGGCTAGGTATCATTTTGGTAACTCTACGTTGAACTCGTTCTAGCTTGTTTATATCTTTTTGGTAATAAGGGCACCAGGATTGAACGCAGTATTCCAGAAGAGGGCAGACTAAAGAATTGTAAAGGGTTAGGATAACTTCTTTGGATTTATGCTCAAATGACCTGCCTATAAAGCCAATTATTTTGTTTGCCTTCTTAACAACTTCTGAACATTGTTGACTCGGTTTTAGGTTACTCGATATTGTTACTCCCAGATCGGTTTCTCTGTTTACATTCTTAAGCTGAGTGCCATTCATCGAATAGTTTGCTTTCTCATTTAGGTATCCGATATGTAGTACTTTACATTTATCAGCATTGAAACTCATTTGCCAAATTTGGGTCCAACATGACAATTTATCTAGATTGTGTTGCATATCGTCAACTTGTTCTTTTGAGAGTACGCTATTTGCAATTTTTGTATCGTCAGCAAATTTTGAGATTGTACAGGTGAGACCCTCATCTATGTCGTTGATGTAAATTAGAAAGAGAATTGGCCCTAGTACCGATCCCTGGGGTACCCCGCTATTTACATTGGTCCATTTAGATGCCTTACCGTTTATGACTACTCTTTGCTTTCTGTTGCTGAGCCAATATTCTATCCATTTCAACACACCGTCTTGTATTCCATGCGCTTTTAGTTTTAGCAGTAAACGTTTGTGGGGAACTTTGTCAAAGGCCTTTTGAAAATCAAGGTATATAATATCTACAGCTTTACTCTCATCGTAGAGGTTGAGGATATCATGGAAGAAGTCTAAGAGGTTTGTTAAACAGGAACGTTTTTTTACGAAAGCCGTGTTGAGTATCTTTAAGTATGTTATTTTCCTCTAAGTGATTTACGAGTCTGTCTCGTATGACCGATTCTATCATTTTACATACAACTGAGGTTAAGCTAATTGGACGATAGTTACTGGGTAGGGATTTGCTGCCTTTTTTTAATATCGGTGTTACGTTGGCTAGCTTCCACTGATCAGGGATAGTTCCAGACTGCAAAGATTTATTGAATAGTAATGTCAGTGGTTTGGAGAGCTCATCCTTAGCTTCCTTTAGAACTCTAGGCGAGATTGTATCAGGTCCAGGCGTTTTATTTACCTTGAGTTTATCTAAACAATTCAATACTTCTCTCTCTGTAACGGTGATATTGCTTAGAGCATCTGAATTATCAATCTGAATCGGCGATGGTGTAGGGATATCACTGAGGTCTTCTGTTGTAAAAACTGATGCAAAGAAGGTATTGAGGGCATTACTCATTTGTACTTCGTCTTTGGTGTATTCTCCATTTTCATCGACTAACGGTCCAACAGTTGAAGTAACTACTTTTTTCTTTCTGATATAACTATAGAATTATTTCGGGTTTGTTTTACTTTGATTCGCAATATGTAACTCTAAGGTCTTTTTACTTTGCTTAATTAACTTTTTGGCTTTGCGTCGTAGCTCTACAAATTTCACCCGTTCTTCGTCATTTTGTGAGGATTTTAATCTATCATTAGCAAATTTTTTAGCAAGCAGGCAGTTTGAAATATCTTGATTCCACCATTTGGGCTTATTATTATGGCCTGGACGCCGTATTTTCGATGGTATGCAGTCTTGCACTGCTTTTAGGTAAGTGGTTTCGAATAACTTCCAAGAAGTATTTATGTCGTTATTGTTAATTAAAAAGCTCCAGTCAGTTTCTTTAAACATAGCTCTAAGTTTATGGAAGTTTGCTTTCTTGAAATTAGGGATTTTTTCGATGCTACTATTTGGTTCGTTACTAGTAAACTTTAAAGTGAAAGTTATCGTACGATGGTCGCTGTTACTGAATTCATCACCAACATTCAAATTCTCTATCAATTCTTCTTTTGTTGCAAGTACAATGTCAAGAACGTTATTACCACGGGTCGGCGTTCGAACAAATTGATAAAGCGAACTCTCTTGCAAGTTCGTATACAAGTCATGTCCGGAGTGTGAACTCCGGTGGTCAAACCACCTCAAGGTGTTCCTCTTCACACTCTCTAGCACGACCATATCCACACCACATAGCTCTCGTACTTCCTTATAATGTGTCTGTCAGCTCTCCATGTGATTTCTCACTCACTTCTCAAGTAACTTAATTATATCCCTCTCACTCCTGATTATGTTTCTTTAACAACGTCCAAACTACCTGATGTCAGCTAACTTGGCAATAATTATGATCCATAACTTCTATATATCTCAGAAACGGCTATAGCAAACAGGCTGTAATTTCACAAATCTATTTACTGGTCTACCCTTACAAAATAACATAAATACCAGATTTGATTGGTTTCATTGTTCTTAAGCTATACGATGTTAAAGGGCCAGGATTTGTGCCAGGTTAGCTGACACGGGGTTTAAACTCCTTTGAGCCAATACTGGGAACACCACACTAACCCGCACTTCTTTGTTCCCATGTTCACCTCCCTCTTCTTGGTTATTACTTTCAATGCATCTACATCGGAGTACATCCCTCCTCCAGAATTGCACCCTTTCCCACTCTATTTGTCCAACTCCTATATTTACTAATTAGAGTGCCCCAAATGATTGAATAAGCTAATATACTGTATTGCCAGACCATTCAGCCTCTTTTTACACACTGTGCCTGCATTCTTCTCAACAAAATCTTACTTTTTACTTCATTATCTTATTTTTATATCATTATCTTAAGTTTTATCTCATTACCTTACTCTTTATTTCATTATCTTACCTTTTATCTCATTATCTTAGTTTGTATTCCATTATCTTACTTTGTATCTCATTATCCTACTTTCACCTTATTATCTAACTGTTTACCTCATTATCTAACTGTTTACCTCATTATCTAACTGTTTACCTCATTATCTAACTGTTTACCTCATTATCTAACTGTTTACCTCATTATCTTACTTTTACCTCATTATCTAACTGTTTACCTCATTATCTTACTTTTTACCTCATTATCTTACTTTTTATCTCATTATCTTACTTTGTATCTCATTATCTTACTGTTTACTTAATTATCTTACTTTGTACCTCATTATCTTACTTTTTACCTCATTATCTAACTGTTTACCTCATTATCTAACTGTTTACCTCATTATCTAACTGTTTACCTAATTATCTTACTGTTTACCTCATTATCTTAATTTTTACCTCATGATCTTACTTTGTACCTCATTATCTTACTTTTTACCTCATGATCTTACGTTTTACCTCATTATCTTACTTTTTACCTCATTATCTTACTTTGTATCTCATTATCTTACTTTTTACCTAATTATCTTACTGTTTACCTCATTATCTTAATTTTTACCTCATTATCTTAATTTGTATCTCATTATCTTACTTTGTATCTCATTATCTTACTGTTTACTTAATTATCTTACTTTATACCACATTATCTTACTTTTTACCTCATTATCTTACTTTTTATCTCATTATCTTACTTTTTACCTCACGATCTTACTTTTTACCTCATTATCTTACTTTTTACCTCATTATCTTACTGTTTACTTAATTATCTTACTTTGTACCTCATGATCTTACTTTTTACCTTATTATCTTACTTTGTATCTCATTGTCTTACTTTGTATCTCATTATCTTACTGTTTACTTAATTATCTTACTTTATACCTCATTATCTTACTTTTTACCTCATTATCTTACTTTTTATCTCATTATCTTACTTTTTACCTCATGATCTTACTTTTTACCTCATTATCTTACTTTTTACCTCATTATCTTACTGTTTACTCAATTATCTTACTTTGTACATCATTATCTTACTTTTTACCTCATTATCTTACTTTGTATCTCATTATCTTACTGTTTACTTAATTATCTTATTTTATACCTCATTATCTTACTGTGTATCTAATTATCTTACTGTTTACCTCATTATCATACTTTTTATCTCATTAACTTACTTTTTACCTCATTATCTTACTTTTTAACTCATTATTATATTTGTTATCTCATTGATCTGCAGGTATCGTTTCTATCACACATCCCCAGACATACCATCAGATTTTCTAGCGACATAAATTAATTGTATATCTTACCCACTAATAAACAGTTAACAATTAATATGGTTGTACTTACGACGTCATGTGTGGCATGGATGAGCGGTGATTTCATTCATCTTACCTGAAATGAAATACATATTCATAAATATTTGTGAATAAATAATATAGTTTTTAAAATCTATATACAGCATAAATCGTCCCTGGCTTCTACTGTATATCTATAATGGTTATGAAACAAATTATTCTCTCTCTCTCTCTCTCTCTCTCTCTCTGTATATACAAGTATAAAATTATATATATATATATATATATATATATATATATATATATATATATATATATATATATGTATATTTACTAATATATTAACGTATTTCAGCTATCATATATAAAAACTGTAATAATAATCTGTAAAGTGATAAGAAGACCCCGTTAAATACCATTATCGATACACGTATTTAGTAATAGGATTGCGTAGCTGTATTTGACCTTTAATCTACTATATTGAGGCTGAATAACTATACCCCGTTCCAAATAAGTAGGCTAGAAGTCTTCAACATTAAGGGAGGTGACCTGCTTTTTTTTCTCACCCTTTCTCTCTATCTCTGGCTTGTATCCATTCCATCCCATCCAGCCTACTGTTTTAAGACGTTTATCCCCATCCAGGTGTCGATTTTGTTCCTGGCGAGCGGTAGCGAGCCACAATATTTTTAAATATGTTTTTGACAGCAGGCTAAATTTGTACATTTTTCGATAGAAAAATGTCTCCGGCGAAGCCGGATTTCTTCATACAATTCTGGCTTGGTATCGCTCGCCAAGAAAAAATCGACACCTGGATGGGGATATATGTCTTAAAACAGTAGGCTGAATGGGGCCGAATGGATACAACCCAGAGAGAGGGAAAAAAGGAGAGAAAAAAACAGCAGGTCACTCTCCTTAACCTCTATAGCTCACAAACGACTAGAGTAATCGAGCTAATATTGTCACCATTTGGGAAAGGTCGGCCAGAGAGTATAGGTGTGGAAATGTACAGCCCATTTGCTCCAGCCCTCTACGAGTTACAGAGGTTAGGGTTCAAGATGTCTGGCCTGCCTATTTGGAACAGAGTACTTTCGACGTTAACCCCTTCAGCACGAGTACGCCTGTTTACCTTATATGTTGGATAAAGTTAGACGATTATATACAGTTTAACCCGTTCAGTACCAGGGACGTCCTTTTTATCCTATTCTGACAACTATTAGACGATTTTATTCAACTTAGGAAGGTCCTCTAACAATCATAAGGCTTCAAACTATCTCAACCAACCTTTTTAACTACCACAGATCCTTCCTAAACTGCATAATATCGTCTAAGTATAGCTAGAATAAAATAAAACATACGTCGCTGGTACTCAAAGGGTTAAGATGGCCCTACGCTATTCAGAGGGTTTATTGAAATTGTATAATTCATCCCTTTGAGTCCTAGAGGAAGATCCTAAGCTAAAGAATATCGCCTAATGGTAACCAGAATAGGATGAACATTACGTCATCGTGCTGAAGGGGTTAATATTACGTTAAGGAGAAAAGGAGAGAAAGATAAAAAAAAAAAGCCGGTCACCCCGACCGGCTTTTTTTTATCTTTCTCTCCTTTTCTCTCTTTCCCTGGCTTGTAACCATTCGGCCCCATTCAGCCAACTGTTTTAAGACGTTTATCCCCATCCAGGTGTCGATTTCTTCCTGGCGAGCGATAGCGAACCAGCATTGTATGGAGAAATCCGGCTTCGCCGGAGAAATTTAGCTTTGTCAAAAACAAAAATATATATATGCTGGCTCGCTACCGCTCGCCATGAAAATATTGACACCTGGATGGGGGTAAACTTCTTAAAACAGTAGGCTAAATGGGGCCGAATGGATACAAGCCAAAGAGAGAGGGAGAGAAAGAGAAAAAAAGCAAGGTGGGCTCCCTTAAGAAAAACAAAATAAATATATATATATAAGAACTCCAACAAAATTGGATGCGTACAGGTGAGTTTTCCGGTGTAATTCTTGCCGTATCTACCCGGAGCACAACGAACCATTCAACCACACGGCAACGTAAACATCTTGTAACGGTGTGTGTGTGTGTGTGTGTGTGTGTGTGTGTGTGTGTGTGTGTGTGTGTGTGTGTGTGTGTGTGTGTGTGTGTGTGTGTGTGTGTGTGTGTGTGTGTGTGTGTGTGTGTGTGTGCGTGCGCCTCTTTTATTGGACAACGTTGAGAGAGAGAGAGAGATTATGATAATAGAGGAAGGATGGACTGCCAGAGGACGCATCCCCCCCCCCTCACACACACACTACCCATCTTCGCACTCCCTCCCTCCCTCCATACCTCCTCCCTGTATCTATCCATCGATTCATTTTCAAAAACTCTCTCTCTCTCCACCATATATTCATCCATCCTCACTTCTTCTTCTTCTTCTTCTTCTTCTTCTTCTTCTTCTTCTCCTCCTCCTCCTCCTTCTTCCCAGCCTCATTTCCTTCCTCCTTCCCTCAATCCACCATCTGAACATCCCTCCCTCCCTCCAGCACCTCTCTCTCCCCTCCCGCCTACCTCCCCCCCTATCCCTCCTCCAGCTCCCCCCCCCCAATCCCTCCTCCAGCTCCCCTCCCCCTCCCTCCCCCCCGCACGCCCGAATACCCGTCGCCTGGAAGAGGGAGAGACGCCCCCCGGAGCAACCAACCCCCGGCGGAAGGAACGATCCGAGCGCCCTTATTAAGTGGCATGCTTCGATGGGGCCAGTGTGCCAGAGAGAGAGAGAGGGAGAGAGTGAAAGGAGATAGATAGGTAGGTAGATAGGTAGGCATAGAGGGAGGGAGGGAGGGAGGGACGGAGGGAGGGAGGGAGGGAGGGAGGGAGGGAGGTAGGTAGGTAGGTAGGTAGGCATAGAGGGATGGAGGGAGGGAGGGAGGTAGGTAGGGAAGGAGGCAGGGAGGGAGGCAGGTAAGTAGGGAGGTAGGGAGAGAAGGAGGGAGGTAGGTAGGAAAGGAGGCAGGGAGGGAGGGAGGAAGGGAGGGAGGAAGGTAGGTAGGGAAGTAGGGAGGGAGGGAGGGAGGGAGGGAGGGAGGGAGGGGAAGGAGATAGATAGATAAATATATAGATAGCTGATAGTTAGATAGATATACAGTAGCTCGATAGATATATATAGATAGAAAGATAGATAGATAGGTAGGTAGGTACCGGTAGATAGGGAGGGAGGGAGGATGGTAGGTAGATAGGGAGGGAGGGAGGGAGGGAGGGAGGGAGGGAGGGAGGGAGGGAGGGAGGGAGGGAGGGAGTTAGGTAGGGAGGGAGGTAGGTAGGCAGGGAGGGAGGGAGGTAGGTAGGTAGGTAGGTAGGAAAGGTAGATAGATTAGATTAGATAAAGCTAGATAGATCGATAGATAGATATATAAACAGAAAGATAGAGATAAAGATATATATTTACATGGATGTAGCAGAACCTCGAATACAGAAAAAAGTGGAGAAAAGGGAACTCTCTTCTCATCCCTAAAATTGAGAGAGAGAGAGAGAGAGAGAGAGAGAGAGAGAGAGAGAGAGAGAAAGAACGAGAGAAAGAACGAGTGAGAACGAGAGAGAGAGAGAGAGGTGGAAGAGCATAATATAGCACAATATCTACATAGCGGAGAAGAGGAGAGGAGGGGAACGTATTTGGCGAACGTAACGCGAATGTCGAGCCATAGCAATTACTCTTGGCAGATCAGTGAGCTTAATTGGAGAGGGGCTATTTTTCTGCCCCCCCCCCCCCCCCCCCCTCCCCACGGCTTTCGTAAAAAACGTTCCTGTTTAACAAACCTCTTAGACTTCTTCCACGATATCCTCAACCTCTACGATGAGAGTAAAGCTGTAGATATTATATACCTTGATTTTCAAAAGGCCTTTGACAAAGTTCCCCACAAACGTTTACTGCTAAAACTAAAAGCGCATGGAATACAAGACGGTGTGTTGAAATGGATAGAAAATTGGCTCAGCGACAGAAAGCAAAGAGTAGTCATAAACGGTAAGGCATCAAAAATGGACCAATGTAAGTAGCGGGGTACCCCAGGGATCGGTACTAGGACCAATTCTCTTTCTAATTTACATCAACGACATAGATGAGGGTCTCACCTGTACAATCTCAAAATTTGCTGACGATACCAAAAATTGCAAATAGCGTACTCTCAAAAGAACAAGTTGACGATATACAACACAATCTAGATAAATTGTCATGTTGGGCCCAAATTTGGCAAATGAGTTTCAATGCGGATAAATGTAAAGTACTACATATCGGATACCTAAATGAGAAAGCAAACTATTCGATGAATGGCACTCAGCTTAAGAATGTAAACAGAGAAACCGATCTGGGAGTAACAATATCGAGTAACCTAAAACCGAGTCAACAATGTTCAGAAGTTGTTAAGAAGGCAAACAAAATAATTGGCTTTATAGGCAGGTCATTTGAGCATAAATCCAAAGAAGTTATCCTAACCCTTTACAATTCATTAGTCCGCCCTCTTCTGGAATACTGCGTTCAATCCTGGTGCCCTTATTACCAAAAAGATATAAACAAGCTACAACGAGTTCAACGTAGAGTTACCAAAATGATACCTAGCCTAAAGAACAAACCATACAAAGAGCGTCTTAGAGAATTAAATCTATTTCCTTTAACCCAGCGCAGATTAAGAGGTGACTTAATTCAAGTGTTCAAAATCATCAAAGGCATCGACAATATGAACTGTAGTAAGTACTTCACTATCGACCAATCTAATTACACGCGGGGAAACGGTTGCAAAATTATTGGTAAATCTTTTAACTCACACGAATCTAAGAATTTCTTCTTCAATCGAGTTGTCAACTTGTGGAATGGGCTTCCCCGAAACGTTATAGACTGCATCACCGTTGATTCATATAAACTCCGCCTAGACAAATATCTCGCATCAAACCCCGCGACTGACTGCGTTTGTAAATGAATAACTTTATTTTATCCCCTCCTCAGTTACTAACCCATCTGTCCCCTACTAACTTCCTAATCCTGCCACAGACATTAGTTCCAGGGCAGTAATTCCCTTTCCAATGTTCCCTTACCCACTCTAAACCACTGTTTGGACACTTGATCCTCAGTGTTTTGGAGGACAAGCAACCTAGAAGGGTCACTAGATATGTTGTTGCTTGATTTCCTTTGTACTCCTTTGTACTCCTTTCTCCCTCACGTTTAGTCCCATTAGTTTTGCAGATTTTAAGACGTGTGTTCCTTTAGTTTGGCGATTTTAAGACCTTTCACCCAATTTCTTTGTCAATACTAGGATCTTCTTTCGTGCCATTTAGGTGTCGACTTTTTCCTGGCGAGCGATAGCGAGCATATATTTTTAGAATAATGGGCCTTCGGCCGACTACATATTTCTACCGAAAAATTTACAAATTTATCTTGAGGGGGGTTTAGTTTGTTTTTGTTTTTTAAGCTTGATACAGGTCTAGGGAGGAAACTAAGAAAATTTATGATCAAAATATCAATAAAAAGGCAAATACATACGCCCCCCCCCCCCCCTTTAACCCTTTGAAGATTATGACTCATTTTGAGAGTATATTCTGACTATCCTTAGACGATTATAGTTTAAGGAGGATTTGTGGGAATTAAAATAGGTAAAACTATCTCTATTATTACTTCCATATACCCTTCCTAATCTGAATAAAATCTTCTAATAATTGCCAGAAATAAACAAAGAAAAGCGTAAACGGGTCTTGAAAGGGTTACGGAGGAGGGGAAGGGTTTATTTTTAAGTCGATGATTTGATAGATTTAGTATTTTGCGGGGTTTCCTCCCTAGACCTCTATCAAACTTCAAAAAAACATCCATTAGATCCCCCTTCTAGATTAATTATTGTACATTTTTCAACCGAAAAAATCCTAAATTACAGGCTCAATATCGTTGGTCAGGAAAAAAAAATAAGACACCTAAATAGTACGAAAAGTCTTAAGATTGACAAAGAAATGGGGTGAAAGGTCTTAAAATCGACAAAATAATGGGTCAAATTTCTTAAAATATACAAACCCATGGGGCTAAACACGAGAGAAAAGGGGGGGCCAGAAAACCGGCCTATCTCCCCTTACTGTGAAGGATGGGGGGGGGGGGTAACTGGGGAATATTTAAGAGAATATATTATAACAGTGGAATATAGATGGGACGTGCTCGATTAAGGGGAGAGGGGTCGTTTTTCTGGTCCCCCCTTCCTCCTCATGTTTAGTCCCATTAGTGTTCAGAATTGATGACGTTCGGCTCATTAGTATGGCGATTTGAAGACCTTTTGTGTCATTTAGGTGTCGATTATTTCCTGGCGAGCGATAGCGAGCCTGATATTTAATGGGAGTCCGGCTTCGGCCGCGACATTTTTCTATCGAAAAATGTATAAATTCATCTTAAAGGATATCCTCTGTCTTGGGGGGGGGGGGGGGGGGGTTGTTTAAGCTCGATGGAGGGCTAGGGAGGAAACTAAAAACAAACAAATTATAAAAATATAAATAAATGAGCCAATAAATACGCCCATCCCCCCTTAACCTCTTTACTTATTTACGCCACTGCAAGACGATTTTCCTCGGCTTAGCATGAAACCAAAGGGTAGAGATTATGACAATTAACCCATACATTCTGATTTATCTTTCCCAATCATTAACCCTTTCAAGATACGATGCAGCATTTCGGTTCGACGATGTTATTAAGTTTAGGAAGGGGATGTGGAAGTCCGAGGGTAAATTGAGATAGTCATTACTCTTCTTAATTCTCACAGATCCTTCCTTAGGTGAATACAATCGTCGAATGATAGCCAGATATTGTCAGGCCAGCCAGAATAATTATTGTTAAAATAATACAATAAATCATGTTACTCTTCCCTCCTCTCTCTCTCTCTCTCTCTTTAGCTATCTGTGTGTGTGTGTGTGTGTGGAGGGGGGGGGGGGGGGTTATATATGAACTCATAATTGTACGTGTGTGTTTGTGTGTGTGTGTGTGTGTGTGTTCCTTATTATTCATTCTCCGCTCAGCACAAGCCCCAACACCCTACGGAAAGATGTAGCTAAATTAGGGTGTATTTGTCAATGTGTGTGTAATTGTGTGTCTGCGTGTGTGTGTGTGGGGGGGGTCTTTGTGTGTGTGTGTGTGTGTGTGTGTGTGTGTGTGTGTGTGTGTGTGTGTGTGTGTGTGTGTGTGTGTGTGTGTGTGTGTGTGTGTGTGTGTGTGTGTGTGTGGTATGTGTGAGCGTATAATTGTGTGTGTGTGTTGTGAGTGTTAGGTTGTTGTGGTTGTGCGAGGAATTAATATAGTTACGCTCAACATTAGGCTACAAGAGACTCCGTTTTCTGTGGTAACCTCGGCGTCAGGTAGTATCACAGAAAATGTAAATTGAACCACAACCTGAATCAAAATATAAAATATATCCACGTATTCTCTCTCTCTCTCTCTCTCTCTCTCTCTCTCTCTCTCTCTCTCTCTCTCTCCATATTCTTTTGGCGACAGCGATGTAAAGTGTTGTGGCTTGTACAGAAGGGTGCATACATTTATAAAACATATACATTCCAGTAACAAATAGATGCAAACAGTTTTAAACCATTACACGACAGCTAAAATACTACATACAGGGCAATATTGAGTGATTTAACTGAGCTTTGACACACACACACACACAAATTATTCTTAAAACATACATTCATTATTCAAAATTTGACTAGGTACTACAAACAAAAATATGATTTATTGTGGCCAGCAACATAATTTATTGTGGCCAGCAACATAATTTATTGTGGCCAGCAACATAATTTATTGTGGCCAGCAACATAATTTATTGTGGCCAGCAACATAATTTATTGTGGCCAGCAACATAATTTATTGTGGCCAGCAACATAATTTATTGTGGCCAGCAACATAATTTATTGTGGCCAGCAACATAATTTATTGTGGCCAGCAACATAATTTATTGTGGCCAGCAACATAATTTATTGTGGCCAGCAACATAATTTATTGTGGCCAGCAACATAATTTATTGTGGCCAGCAACATAATTTTAATTGGAATAGAATCTAAACAAAAATGGCAGATGTTTAAATTGAACTGCTCAATTCACTTGGACCCAATTCAA
>CM064483.1:14679070-14694070 GCA_032716605.1 Paralithodes platypus | reverse complement strand
AAACTGGAGGCAGTACAACGAACGTACACGGCCCGAATCGAAGGACTGAACATGGACTACTGGCAGAGACTACAGCATTTAGACATGTACTCATTGGAGAGAAGAAGGGAGAGATATGTAGCAATGTACGTGTGGAAAATAATTAACGAAATGATACCAATCTGGAAAACGAAGATGAAATTAGGACGAAATACAGCAGTAGACGAGGAAAATTGTGCACTATTCCGAGTTTAGTGAGAACAAGGATGAGCTTACAAACCTTGAAAGAGAATTCATTGGCTGTACACGGTCCAAGGATATATAACTGTCTCCCCAAGCAACTAAGAGAACACACAGGCTCTCTCTTAAGTTTCAAGACTGGATTGGACAAATTTCTACGAACAATACCCGACAAACCATCGCTGCCACACTATTACCAAACGTCCGACGGAAACAGCCTGCTACATCAAACCAGAGCGAGTAACTACTGAGGGCGACGCACCAGCGTGGCCCAGGACTTCGGTCCTAAACTACAATCCAGGTGTGTGTATGTGTGTGTGTTTGTGGCTGTGTGTGTGTGTGTGTGTGTGGTCTCGTGTGTGTGTGTGGGTGTGGGTGTCTGTGTCTGTGTGTGTGTGTGTGTGTGTGTGTGTGAGACAGGAGGCGAAATATGGAAGAGCTGGGCGTTCTATTGTTAAGGTGGAATACATGGATGAAGATACGCGACACTTAATTAATAGCTGGCTTATGCATAGATTATAATCAGAAGTTTGCGCTAGTGAGCAATATGTTCTCGCTCATATGTACGTATATTTACATACATATGTGCATATGACCATATAAATACACGTACAGTACATATATATATTTTATACCTTATATTCTCAACCGGGCTCGAACATTGACAGCACGTACACACAGATACATATACATAAATATATGCACATTACATGCATATATGCTCTTCTCTTATCCTACCTGATACTCTCAGGTGTGTGTGTGTGTGTGTGTGTGTGTGTGTGTGTGTGTGTGTATGTGTGTGTGTGTGTGTGTGTGTGTGTTATTCACTCTCTTGTTCGTCAAGGGAAATCCATGCAATGCGAGCTAAGCTCATTATTATCGCGCCTCCTTAACTGGGAATGTATTGCGTGACATGCATGTTAAGTGTTTATGTATCGTTGGAATGGCTGTGGATGTGTGTGCAGTCTGTATTTTAGCCAATTGGCGACATCTGGAAACGAAAGCTTAGGGTTAATCTGTACGGTACCATTCTCACTACGGTACCAGTCCCCGCCGAAGGCTTAGGTTGACCAGTAGCTTAGGTTGACCAGTACGATACCCATCTCACCTTGTAACCGATCACCAACCCCAGATGGGACGTCAGAACTTCGTCTATACCAGGTTCCTATTTATACTGCTAGGTGAACAGAGGCTACACCGTTAGGAGACTTGCCCAAATGTCTCTTCCCCGCCCGGGTCTCGAACCCGGGACCTTCTGCTTGTGAGCCAGACGCGCTATCAGTTACGCCACGGGGGGGGGGGGGTGTGTGTGTGTGTGTGTGTGTGTGTGTGTGTGTGTGTGTGTGTGTGTGTGTGTGTGTGTGTGTGTGTGTGTGTGTGTGTGTGAGAAAGAGAGAGAGAGAGAGAGCGTGGGAGGATGTGAGAGTGAGTGAACGAGTGGGAGGATGAGAGCGAAACAAAATGGAATGATAGTGAGAAGGTAAGTGATTTAATATAGCCTAGTAGGAGTACAAAGGAGTACAAAGGAAATCAAGCAACAACAGGTCTAGTGACCCTTCTAGGTTGCTTGTCCTCCAAAACACTGAGGATCAAGTGACCAAACAGTGGTTTAGAGTGGGTAAGGGAACATTGGAAAGGGAACTACTGCCCTGCCACTAACGTGGCAGGACTAGGAAGTTAGTAGGGGACATATGGGTTAGTAACTGAGGGGAGGATAAACTTATTCATTTACAAACGCAGTCAGTCGCGGGTTTGATGCGAGATATTTGTCTAGGCGGAATTTAAATGAATCAACGGTGCTGCAGTCTATAACGTCTCGGGGAAGCCCATTCCACAAGTTGACAACTCGATTGAAGAAGAAATTCTTAGATTCGTGCGAGTTAAAAGATTTAGCAATAATTTTGCAACCGTTTCCCCGCGTGTAATTAGATTGGTCGATACTGAAGTACTTACTACAGTTCATATTGTCGATGCCTTTGATGATTTTGAACACTTGAATTAAGTCACCTCTTAATCTGCGCTGGGTTAAAGGAAATAGATTTAATTCTCTAAGACGCTCTTCGTATGGTTTGTTCTTTAGGCTAGGTATCATTTTGGTAACTCTACGTTGAACTCGTTCTAGCTTGTTTATATCTTTTTGGTAATAAGGGCACCAGGATTGAACGCAGTATTCCAGAAGAGGGCGGACTAAGGAATTGTAAAGGGTTAGGATAACTTCTTTGGATTTATGCTCAAATGACCTGCCTATAAAGCCAATTATTTTGTTTGCCTTCTTAACAACTTCTGAACATTGTTGACTCGGTTTTAGGTTACTCGATATTGTTACTCCCAGATCAGTTTCTCTGTTTACATTCTTAAGCTGAGTGCCATTCATCGAATAGTTTGCTTTCTCATTTAGGTATCCGACATGTAGTACTTTACATTTATCCGCATTGAAACTCATTTGCCAAATTTGGGCCCAACATGACAATTTATCTAGATTGTGTTGCATATCGTCAACTTGTTCTTTTGAGAGTACGCTATTTGCAATTTTTGTATCGTCAGCAAATTTTGAGATTGTGCAGGTGAGACCCTCATCTATGTCGTTGATGTAAATTAGAAAGAGAATTGGTCCTAGTACCGATCCCTGGGGTACCCCGCTACTTACATTGGTCCATTTAGATGCCTTACCGTTTATGACTACCCTTTGCTTTCTGTTGCTGAGCCAATTTTCTATCCATTTCAACACACCGTCTTGTATTCCATGCGCTTTTAGTTTTAGCAGTAAACGTTTGTGGGGAACTTTGTCAAAGGCCTTTTGAAAATCAAGGTATATAATATCTACAGCTATACTCTCATCGTAGAGGTTGAGGATATCGTGGAAGAAGTCTAAGAGGTTTGTTAAACAGGAACGTTTTTTACGAAAGCCGTGTTGAGTATCTTTAAGTATGTTATTTCCTCTAAGTGATTTACGAGTCTGTCTCGTATGACCGTTTCTAGCATTTTACATACAACTGAGGTTAAGCTAATTGGACGATAGTTACTGGGTAGGGATTTGCTGCCTTTTTTGAATATCGGTGTTACGTTGGCTAGCTTCCACTGATCAGGCATAGTTCCAGACTGCAAGGATTTATTGAATAGTAATGTCAGTGGTTTGGAGAGCTCATTCTTAGCTTCCTTTAGAACTCTAGGCGAGATTGTATCAGGTCCTGGCGTTTTATTTACCTTGAGTTTATCTAAACAATTCAATACTTCTCTCTCTGTAACGGTGATATTGCTTAGAACATCTGAATTATCAATCTGAATCGGCGATGGTGTAGGGATATCACTGAGGTCTTCTGTTGTAAAAACTGATGCAAAGAAGGTATTGAGGGCATTACTCATTTGTACTTCGTCTTTGGTGTATTCTCCTTTTTCATCGACTAACGGTCCAACAGTTGAAGTAACTACTTTTTTCTTTCTGATATAACTATAGAATTCTTTCGGGTTTGTTTTACTTTGATTCGCAATATGTAACTCTAAGGTCTTTTTACTTTGCTTAATTAACTTTTTGGCTTTGCGTCGTAGCTCTACAAATTTCAGCCGTTCTTCGTCATTTTGTGAGGATTTTAATCTATCATTAGCAAATTTTTTAGCAAGCAGGCAGTTTGAAATATCTTTATTCCACCATTTGGGCTTATTATTATGGCCTGGACGCCGTATTTTCGATGATATGCAGTCTTGCACTGCTTTTAGGTAAGTGGTTTCGAATAACTTCCAAGATGAATAGATGTATTATAGGAGTGGGGGTTGGTAGGAGTATATTAAAATCAGCGATCCACTGAAAATATATAATGTTGAGATATTACATTAAGGGGACAGTGAGTATTTTGGGGGGGTCTATTTATCTATACAGTATATTAATTTATTTTTTATAGTTTCCTCGCTAGACCTTCATCAAGCTTAAAAAAAACACTCTCTAGACCCCTTAAAGATACATTTGTACTATTTCGATAGCAAAATGTTCCGGCCAAAGGCCGGTTTCTCTTAAGATTACAGACAAGCTATCGCTCGCCAGCAAAAAATCGACACCTAAATGGCACGAAAGGTCTTGACATTGATATAGAAATGGGACGAAAGGTTTATAAATCGACAAACTAATGGTGCGAACGTCATACAATTTGAAAATTAATAAGGCTAAACATGAGGAAGGGGGACCAGAAAACCGGCTCATCCCCCCTTAATAATGCCTAGTAGAAGGGGGGGGGGGGTTAGTAGGAGTATTCTAAAGTTATTACATTAAAAGGGAGAATACGGGAATGAGAAAGGTTAGAAAGAGCTAGAGCTGCTAGAGAGTATGATCAAAGAGAGAGAGAGAGAGAGAGAGAGAGAGAGAGAGAGAGAGAGAGAGAGAGAGTGTGTGTGTGTGTGTGGGGGGGGATATATATATATATATAGATATATATATATATATATATATATATATATATATATATATAAATATATATATATATATATATATATATATATATTGTATATATATACTGTAGATAAACAAACTGAACTTCCCACTCTAAAACAATAATTAGGGTATAACTATTTGGAGCATGGAAATATCATCCCACTTCAAATATTTCCAATTAAATAGATCATTATTTTATGACTATTTACAATTGATAGCCCATTTTTAAAATGTCCACTTCAATATACTATTATGTTATGAGTATTTGAATTTAATATCTTACTTCAAATATTTTCACTTCAAGAGATTATATTATGAGTAGGCCTAATTGAAATTAATATCTCACTTCAATAGACTATTATGTTACGATTATTTAATATTAATATTTTGCTTCAAATATTTCCACTTCAAAAGATTATGTTATGAGTATTATAAACTAATATCATACTTCAATGATCTCCACTGCAATGGCTTATTACGTTATTACTACCGGTGCTTGAAATTAATATCCGACTTCCAATATTTCCACTTCAAAAAGTTATTCAGGGGGTAGTGCTTGTTTTTTGGCCGATGTACAGTCGCGCTAATAAGTGATGTTTCGGCACCAAGTATGTTTTGATCAATAATTGGTATCAGCAATATCTAAGCTTCATTTCTTCATATTGAGTGAAATATAAAAACGTGTTCCTACACTTGCCCACACTATTCAACATCTGACAGACATTAATACAGCACAGATCAAGCCAAACGTAATGACAGCTGGGACATGACTTATTAGCGCGACCGTACTGTGTATATATATATTGCATTAGTTTTTAGTTTCCTCACTGGACCTCCTTCAAGCTGAAACAAAAACAAATCTTGACCCCCTTTCAAGATAAATTTGTACATTGTTCTATCGAAAAATGTCATGGCCGAAGGCCGGTTCCTTCTAAAATTACAGGCTCGCTATCGCTCGCCAGAAAACATCGACACCAAAATAGCACGAAAAGTCTTAATATTGACAAAGAAATAGAGCGAAAGGTCTCAAAATCGCCAAACTAATGGAGCGAACGTCTTAAAATCTCAAAACAAATATCATAAACATGAGGGAAAAGGGGGTCTTCCCCTTAAGCTATGAGTATTTAAAATTAATAGCCCACTTCAAATATTTCCACTTCAATAAACATTGTTTTCTGCTATGTGAATTAAGGAGACAAAAGGCAAAGCTGCCTGTAACAAGTGTCTCCCCCAAAGTTGAAAGAGTGACAGAGAGCCAAAATCAAGGTACGTTAATGTCTGGACACACGGAGCTTGAAGTAATTCAGGTCATAGGATGTGGGAAAGAAAGATTGAGGGAGAGAGTCCCAATATTATGTTAGGAATATTTGAAAATATTATCCCACTTCAAATATTTCTCCTTCAAAAGATATTGTGTTATTATATATCTATCATCGGACGCCTTAATGCCCGAGGAGGTGGCCACGAATTAATATCCTCCATAAGAACATAAGAACATAAGAAAATGGGAGTCTGCAGAAAGCCGATTGGCCTAAGCAAGGCAGATCCCTGTCCCACACAACCCCAATTACAAAGCCCAATTATAGGCTCAACACTCTAATACCCTTAGGATCATCTTACCAAACCGGTTAGAGATTAACGCAGGATTACGGGGTCTGCAGAGCGCTGATTGGCCCAACCCTGCTGATCCCCCTTCACACCCAACCCTTCTCGTCCATATGCTTATCCAATTTTATCTTAAAGCTCCCTACAGTTTTAGATCCCACTATAGCACTTGGTAGTCCATTCCACCCATCTACAACTCTGTTACCAAACCAATATTGCCTATATCTTTTCTGAAACGAAATTTATCTAATTTGAAACCATTGGTACGAGTTCTTTCGCTATCACTGAGCTTTAGTACATTTGTCATGTCCCCTTTGTTAATCCCACTAACCCACTTGAACACCTCTATCATATCCCCTCTAACTCTGCGTCTCTCTAACGAATGTAAACCTAATTTCTTCAACCTTTCTTCATACGGAAGATTTCTAATATTATGGATCATTTTTGTCATTCTACGCTGTACTCTCTCCAATGAATCTATGTCCATTCTGTAATAAGGACACCAAAATTGGACAGCATAATCCATATGGGGTCTCACTAATGACAAGTAAAGTTTTAAGATAACATCAGCAGTTCTGTTACTCACACTCCTAGAGATGAACCCGAGAATCCTGTTTGCCTTATTACGAACGCCTATACACTGTTTTCTAGGCTTCAAATCATTGCTAACAAACACACCTAGATCTTTCTCGCAGTCTGAATTTTCTAATTCTAAATTAGCTAGTTTATATTTAACATTTGTTTGCATCTTCCCTATCTTTAATACCTTGCATTTGTCAATGTTAAACTTCATCTGCCAATTTACTGACCATTCATGTAAGGTATCTAGATCCCTTTGGAGGCACTCTATATCGCTATCTGAATCAATTGATCTCCCCATTTTAGTATCGTCTGCGAATTTACTTATCCTACTAGTTATACCTAAATCTAGGTCATTTATGTATATAAGAAACAACAGGGGACCTAATACCGATCCCTGGGGGACACCACTTTTGACTGCTCCCCACTCTGACTTGGTACCATTTATGCTGACTCTCTGTTTCCTACCAATTAGCCATGACCTAATCCATCCCAACAACGCCCCACCTATTCCATGTGCCTCAACCTTTCTCATCAATCTCTCATGAGGGACTCTGTCGAAAGCTTTACTGAAATCTAAATATATAATATCGTATGCCTTGTCATTATCTACTGCTTCATATACCTCTGAGAAAAAACTAAGCAAATTAGTAAGGCAAGAACGTCCCTGTGTGAATCCATGCTGAGAAGAATTGATTAAGTTAAATGTTTCTAAGTGGTTTCTCATTTTCCTAGCATTAATTGACTCTAGTAGCTTTCCTATGATTGAAGTGAGACTAATGGGACGGTAATTGGATGCTATTGATTTATCACCTTTTTTGAAAATCGGAACTACATTTGCAAGCTTCCAAGCTTCTGGAACTATACCTGTTTCTAATGAATTGTTAAAAAGAAATGTTAATGGGTAACTTAACTCATCTCTGCATTCTTTTAATACTCTGGCATATACCTCATCGGGACCAGGCGATTTCTGAGGTTTCAATCTGTCAATTTCCTTAAGCACATCATTTCTATTTATAGTAACCGTACTTAACCTATTTTCTATACTATCTCTATATACCTTACGGACTTCTGGAATCTGTGCCAAATTTTCATTAGTGAAAACGGATAGAAACTGACTATTTAATGTACTGCACATTTCTAAATCATTTTCTGTCATTTCTCCTATCGAAGTTTTAAGGGGGCCTATTGTATCTCTAACTTTAGATTTATATAGCTGGTAAAAAAGCCTTAGGGTTATTTTTTGAGTCATTGGCTATCCTGATTTCATAATTTCTTTTGTCTGTCCTTATACATTTTTTAACCTCTCTTGATAGATTCTGATAGTAAGCAAGTAGGTGAATTTCGCCTTTCTTTATTTTTCGATATATTCCTCTCTTTTTTCCTAGAAGGTCTAATAGTCTATTATTCATCCATTTGGGTTGGTTCTGTGTTGATCTAAATTTTCTTTTGGGGATATATTTATTTTGCGCATTGTGGAGTGAAGAAATAAAATATTATTTGGTATTATTATAAATGGTATTATTTTATCCGTAGGCCTCCTGGAATCCAACACCCCATATACCTCTCAAGTCCATCCTTCCACCTCATTCTCGGTCTCCCTCTCCCTCTCTGCTCTTCCACTTCACTCGCATACACTCGTTTAAGGGTTTTCTTTTAAGTTTGTTCCTTAGAGCTCTAACAAGCTTTTAATAACACCCCCAAGACCCCCCTTCGAATAAATTTGTACATTTTTCGGTAGAAACATTTCCCGGCTGAAGAAAGGTTCCTCCTAAATGACAGACTTAATATCGCTCGCCAGGAAAAAAATAGACACCTAAATGGGGAGAAAGGTCTAAATATTGAAAACAATATATTGGGCGATAGGTCTTACAATCGCCGAAGTAATGGGACGAACGTCTTAACAAATAAAAGCTAACGAGGGAGAAGGGGACCCAGGAAAAAAAACTTACCCCAAATTAATTCTGTTTTACTGCATGGAATCTATACACATAGGCTACACCAGTAAATGTATTTCCTTACAAATAAGTAACACCCCGTTTTTAACATTAATCATCAATAACAAACCCCAATGTACTTGAATAAACTAATGAAAGCATATGGTCGTCCCGGGATTCGAACTCGGGACACCACACCCAGAACATAAGATCTAAACCATTACACCACGATTACAACGACTAAATGTATGCGGTACTTTTAAGCCCTTCAGCACCATGACCCCGTTTTACCTTTGATTCTGGCTAAGATGAGATGATTTTATGCAGTCTAAGAAGGACCTATGTTACCAAGAGGGTTAACCAAGATCGCATTTACCCATGTGAGTCGTATAGGTAGATTACAAACTAAAGACAATCGTCTAATGGTAACGAGAATATAATGATTCGTAATGGTGGTGAAGGGGTTAATAAACATACCGTAAATAATAAATAACAATACGAATCAATAAATACGGAAGGTTTAACACATATAATATACCATAAAGAATACATACAAAGAATACATGCAAAATACATATATACAGTAGAACGCAAAATACATACAAAGAATACATACAAAATACATATACACTTTATACAGTATACAGTAGAACACAAAATACATAAATAAAATACACAAAGAATACATACAAAATACATACAAAAAATAATACATACAAAATACATATAAAGAATACAAAATACATACAAAAAATGCATACAAAGAATACATACAAGCAACTAACGTTCAAAGAGATGAACAGAAAAGGATATATGAGAAATCTCGATAAAAAATGCAACTCTCCTTGATTGTTCTCTTACGAATAATAATAAAAACCGAAGAGCAATCTGACGTTAAATGAAACACACCCGCTTTTTTTTTCATTTTTATTTTTTTCTATAAATTCATGTATTCTTTCATTTCTTAGTTTCCTAGCTAGACCTCCATCAAGCAAAGAAAAACACCCCCTAGACCCCCCCCCCCCCTCTAGATAAATGTGTAAATTTTTCAATAGGGACGGTTCCTCTTTGAGGCTCGCTATCGCTCACCAGGAAAACATTTACACCTACATGGCACGAAAGGTTTTAAAATTGACAACGAAATGGGGCGAAAGGTGTTAAAATCGCCAAACTAATAGGCCGATCGAACGTCTTATAATCTAAAAACAAAATGGGGCTTAACACGAGGGAGAAAGGGGACCAGAAAAACGACCCATGTCCCCTTAAACCAATCTTTACAGTTTATCATTAATGGTGAGAGCATTATTTATTTATATATATATATGTATTTACATATTTATTTTTCCCACCCTATGACCTTAACCAAGTTTAAAAAATATAATACTTGATTTTTGTTTCTTTGGTATAACAACGTCCTCCTAAATTGCGTTCGCTATCACTCGTCAGGAAAAGAAATCGACACCAAATGGCAAAGAAATGGGGCTAAAGATGTTAAAACCAACAAACTAATGGGGCTAACATTTTACAATTTAAAAACTAAAGGGGATAAACATGAGGATGAAGGGGGCCCAGACTAAAAAATACCTCCTTTAATAGAGGCCTACATACATGATTTTAACTTTGAATATCTCTATAGTTAAAAATAAATAAATAAATAAATAATATAATAAATATATGTATATACTGTATATACACACACATATAATATATATATATATATATATATATATATATATATATATATATATATATACTGTATATATAGGTTAAGACACTTGATGAAAATCCTTCTTTTAAAACTGAGCTCAGAATTCTACCAAGAGGGACAATTGAGCCGAAAATCAAGTGAAACAGAACATAAAAAATAAATACATTCTTGATTAACCCTTTGAGTAACAGCGACGTGTGCTAGATTTTATTCTAGCTATATTTTGACGTTATTATGCAGTTTAGGAAGGATCTGTGGTAGTTAAAACGGTTGGTAGATACATAGCCATATTATGGCTAGAGGTCCTTCCTAGGCTGAATAAAATCGTATAATAGTTGCCAGAATCTGATAAAAATGACATCCCCGGTACTAAATGGATTAACCCGTATAATACCAAAACGTCTTCTTTAATGGATTTTAGCTATATGTAGACGAGAGAGAGAGAGAGAGAGAGAGAGAGAGAGAGAGAGAGAGAGAGAGAGAGAGAGAGAGAGAGAGAGAGAGAGAGAATGTAGATAGGAGGATATAATATTATAGATAGACATATACATTTGATAGACAAAAAAGACTAAGATAACAAATATAGAATAAAGGCAAAACACTAAACCAAATATATATATAATAAGGAACACCCCATTCTTAACATTAATCATCCATTATAAACCCCAATGTACTTGAATAAACTCTAGATGAAAGCATATGGTCTTCCCGGGATTCGAACTCGGGACACCACACCCAGAACATAAACATCTAAACCATTACACCACCAATATATAATATATAAACAAACTATAAAACAACAATAACACAGACCACTAAAATAAAGCCGCAAACCCTATACCACCTCACCTTGACTTCTTGAACTTAATCCAGGTATTTAAGGGGAGATGGGCTGGGGGGTTTTCTGGTCCCCCTTCTTCCTCATGTTTAGCCCCATTAGTTTTTAGATTTTAAGATGTTCGACTCATTAGTTCGGCAATTTTATGACTGTACACCCCATTTCTTTGCCAATATTATGACCTTTCGTGCAATTTAGGTGTCGATTATTTTCTGGCGAGCGATAGCGAGCCTGTAATTTTAAGAGTAACTGGCCTTTGGTCGGAACATTTTTCTACCGAAAAATGTAAAAAATTATCTTGAAGATGGTTCTAGGGGATGTATTTTATGATTTGATGGAGGTCTCGGGAGGAAACTAATAAAATCATTAACATGTACATAAATGAGCCAATAAATACGCTCATCCCCCTTAGTAAATGTAAATCCCCCCATTGACCCAGAACACAACTTGGGGAAAACTTGGGGTCTCCAGTTTTATTAAGTTTGTTGGAGATATTTTGTAATCCTTGTAACTTTGGCCGGGTTTAAGGGAGGGAGGGAGGGAGGGAGGGCGGGAGGGAGGGAGGGAGGGCGGGAGGGAGGGCGGGAGGGCGGGAGGGAGAGAGAGTGAGAGAGAGAGAGAGAGTGAGTGAGTGAGTGAGTGAGTGAGTGAGCGAGTGAGTGAGAGAGAGAGAGATCAATTAGTCAAGTCCTTCACGATTCTAAAAACGGTGTATTTATGTAACTCTATGTATCTTTCTCCCACATACAAGTCTAAGAGCAAGGTCTGTGCAGTCTATGTAACTATATGTATCCCTCTCCCACACAAATATATAAGCAGGGACAACAAGGTCAGTAGTGGAATCTCTCTCTCTCTCTCTCAATCACACACACACTCCCTCTCTCTCTCACACACACAAGTTTAGGAACATCGACAGCAAGGTTAGTAATGGAGTCTGCGTATCTCTCTCTCTGTGACTCTCACACTCACACTCTCACACACTCACTCACACTCACTCTCTCTCTCTCTCTCTCTCACACACAAGTTTAGGAACATCGACAGCAAGGTTAGTAATGGAGTCTGCGTATCTCTCACACACACTCACACTCATTCTCTCTCTCTCTCACACACACACAAGTTTAGGAACATCGACAGCAAGGTTAGTAATGGAGTCTGCGTATCTCTCTCTCTCTCTGTCTCTCTCACACACACTCACACTCACTCTTACTCACTCTTACACTCTCTCTCTCTCTCTCACAAGTTTAGGAAAACTGACAGCAAGGTCAGTGGAATCAAATATGTAACTCTGCATCTCCACACACACACACACACACACAAGGCTAAGAGCACTCACACACACACACACACACAAGGCTAAGAGCACTCACACACACACACACACAAGGCTAAGAGCACTCCTGAAAGCAATATCCTCGACCCAGGGGCACGAGTTATCCCAGCCACTCGTCTTATTTACTCCACGAATTAGACATAGGAGAGGAGGCGGGGAGCGAGGGGGGGGGGGAGGGGAGGGATGGAAGTGAAGAGGGGAGGGAAGGGGAGGGGAGGGAAGGAGGAAGGGAGCAAGGAAGGAGGGAACAGATGAAAGGGTGTGGAAAGAGGGAGGGAAGGAAGGTAGGAGAGAGGGAAAAGGGAAGGGAAGGAGGGAAGGAAGGAGGGGAAGGGAAGAGGTGGGAGGGGAGGATAGAAGAAGAAAGGAGGGAAGAGAGGGGAGGGTATGGAAAGTGGAAAGTGGAAAGAGGGAGGGATTGAAGGTAGGAGAGATGGAGAGAGGAAGGAGGGAGGGAAGGGAAGAGGAGGGAAGAAGGAAGGAGGGAACAGAGGGTATGGTAGGGTATGGAAATTAGAAAGAGGGAGGGAATGAAGGTGGGAGAGAGAAGGAGGAAGATGAGAGGGAAGGTGGATGGAAAGAGGAGGAAATAAAGGCATAAATGAAGGAAGGATGAATAGGAAGAAGGAATGAAGCACGCACAGAAGTAAGTAAGTAAGTAAGCAATTAAGTTACACCCCGTTCTTAACATTAATCATCCATTACAAATCCCAATGTACTTGAGTAAACTAATGACAGCATATGGTCCTCCCGGAATTCGAACTAGGGACACCACACCCAGAACATAAGCATCAGTAGTAAGGAAGGTTGGAACGAAGGAAGGAATATAGGAAGGAAGACAGACAGGAAGATAAGAAGGAAGGAAGGAAGGAAGGAAGGAAGGCAGGAAGGAAGGAGAGAAGGAATATTTGTAATATAATCAAATCAATCTCTCTCTCTCTCTCAAAATAGAGAGAGTGAGGGGCCAGCAAATAGACACAAAAGAAGAAACACAGAAACAGCCGCAGGAAGCCCGGCAGAATCGAAATAAAGATAGAACACGAAAGAAGCGAGTATAAAGGTTATCAAAGAGGCTTATGGGCCATAGGGAGGAATAAAGAAAACGGAGAAAACGAAACGTAAATAAGAGGGTAAACTGCAGGGACTTGAAGCAGATGACGCCAAACACTAGGGCTTGCATAACGCGTGGAGGTATAGTTGAATATGGAGAGATAGACGATTTAGTAAGTTAAAATAGGACTTCAGAGGCTATCAACCCTTCTGGATTATTAAGCCAGCACACTGTAAGTCAAGAATAGCATCATGACCGGAGCCCCTTTTCGAGAACCGCAGTCCCTTGAGATAGACGAGTACAGTCATGAACATAAATAGCGACGCACCCATTTGAATCAGTATCGCACGCAAAGGAAACAACATATACCCCAAGTTATTCAGTATTTGGCCTTCAGGGGGGATGGGCTATTTATTTGCTAATTTATTTATATTTTTTATTTGTTTTAGTTTCCTCCCCAGACCTCCATCAAGCTTCAAAATACATCCCGTAGACCCCCCTTCGAGACAAATTTGTAAAAAATTTCGGTAGAAAGATGTCCCGACCGAAGGCCGGTTCCTCCTACAATTACTGGCTCGCTATAGCCCGCCAAGAAAATATCGACGCCTAAATGGCACGAAAGGTCCAAATATTGACAAAGCAACGGGGTGAAAGGTCTTAAAATCGCCAAACTAATGGGTCGAACTTCTTCAAATCTGAAAACTAATGGGACTAAACATGAGGGAGAAAGGGGGCCAGAAAAACGACCCATCTCCCCTTAAAAGTTCAAAGATGGGAATGGGCGTAACCTTAACATGTGTTAGTGATTGTACATGAGCTAGAAAGGGTTATATGGAAAATAATCATGACTCGACCTACGGATAATTTTATGGATGGATGGATAGATAGAAACATATATCGGCATATAATAGATACAGTTATGGGGGGAGGGTGTGTTTTTTAGTCGATTTATTCTGTTGTTAAACATAGCTAACAAATGAGCTAAGGATGTCTAATGAAATCAACTATCTTGTCCACTAGTATTCCTTCCATCAGTGTTTAATTATATATATATATATATATATATATATACTGTATATATATTATATTTATTATATACTATATATTATATAGATATATATATATAGTTATTATATATCATATATATATATTACGCACACCGACCAGATGCATGAGAGAGAGAAGAGAGAGAAGACGAGAGAGAGAGAGAGAGAAAGAGAGAGAGAGCAGAGAGAGAGAGAGAGAGAGAGAGAGAGAGAGTGATATGATACATGGTGGGTAGGGTTCTCTGGGGGAATATATCTGAGGGTGTA
>CM064483.1:14657092-14678970 GCA_032716605.1 Paralithodes platypus | reverse complement strand
AATTCAGAATGATGGCGCCTCCTTTGCTAACATTAGAAGATTTAATGCAACTTAGGATTGCCCTCTTATCGTCAATGGCTAATCATATGAACTTCAGCAATGTCTACAATATAAGGGTAACTTTATAGTCCATATTATCTAAAACTATAAGATTATATTTAGTTCATCAAGAAATTGTCTTGCAATATAATGGTAACTTTTCAGTCTATATTATATAAAACAAGTAACTTCACGATATTATTTAGGTTACCAAGAACTTTTTGAAGTCTTATGGTTAAAAATACTATCGGTAGCTCAAATAATTCTTGCAATACCCAGAGGAATATGTATAGTGTAGGTGAGTCAGTAATGTATAACACAGCGCCATCATTTGCTTTGAAGAGGATAAGCCGCAAATAATTAACTAAAAAAATGGATTTCACTCAAGGTATAATATAAAAAGTAGCGTTACAGTGAGAGAGAGAGAGAGAGAGAGAGAGAGAGAGAGAGAGAGAGAGAGAGTGAGAGAGAGAGAGAGAGCGAGAGCAAGAGAAACTGGCTGGCTCAGATCCTTCCCTCAAAATAGCCGATCGTAGGTGGACAAGTGACGAGCGGTATAATATTAATCGGGGCCAAAAGAGGAGGTATGGAAGAAAAGGAGGAGGAGGAGGTATGGAAGGAAGGAAGAGAGGAGGGGGTATGGAAGGAGGAGGAGGAGGTATGGAAGGAAGGAAGAGAGGAGGGGGTATGGAAGGAAGGAAGAGAGGAGGGGGTATGGAAGGAAGGAAGAGAGGAGGAGGTATGGAAGGAAGGAAGAGAGGAGGGGGTATGGAAGGAGGAGGAGGAGGTATGGAAGGAAGGAAGAGAGGAGGGGGTATGGAAGGAGGAGGAGGAGGTATGGAAGGAAGGAAGAGAGGAGGGGGTATGGAAGGAAGAGAGGAGGGGGGTATGGAAGGAAGAGAGGAAGGGGTATGGAAGGAAGAGAGGAGGGGGTATGGAAGGAAGAGGAGGAGGTATGGAAGGAAGGAAGAGAGGAGGGGGTATGGAAGGAAGAGAGGAGGGGGGTATGGAAGGAAGAGAGGAAGGGGTATGGAAGGAAGAGAGGCGGGGGTATGGAAGGAAGGAGAGGACGGGGGTATGGAAGGACGAGGAGGAGGGGGGTATATTAGAAGGATGGGAGGAGGAGGAGTGTTATTGAAGGAAGGAGAGAGGAGGGGGTACGGACGGGAAGAGAGGAGGGGGTATGGAAGGAAGGAAGAGATGGAGGGGGTATGGAAGGAAGAGCGGAGGGGGGGTATGGAAGGAAGAGAGGAGGGGGTAGTATGGATGGAAGAGAGGAGGGGGTATGGAAGGAAGAGAGGAGGGGGAAGGAACGAGAGGAGGGGGGTATGGAAGGAAGAGGAGATGGGGTATGGAAGGAAGAGAGGATGGGTATGGAAGGGAAGAGAGGGAGGGGGGTATGGAAGGACGAGAGGAGGGGGGTATGGAAGGAAGAGAGGAGGGGGTATGGAATAGGAAGAGAGGGGGGGTATGGAAGAAGAGAGGAGGGGGTATGGCAAGGAATAGAGGGATGGGGTATGGAAGGAAGAGAGGAGGGGGTAGGGAAGGAAGAAGGAGGAGGGGGGGGGGGGTATGGAAGGAAGAGAGGTAGGGGGTATGGAAGGAACGAGAGGAGGGGGGTATGGCAGGAGAAGAGGAGGGGGTATGGCAAGGAAGAGAGGAGGGGGTATGAAAGGAAGAGAGGTGGGGGGTATGGAAGGAAGAGAGGAAGGGGTATGGAAGGAAGAGTGGAGGCGGTATGGAAGGAAGAGAGGAAGGGGTATGGAAGGAAGAGAGGGAGGGGGTAGGAAAGGAAGAGGGAGGAGGGGTATGGAAGGAAGAGAGGAGGGGGTATGGAAGGAAGAGAGGATGGGGGTATGGAAGGAAGAGAGGAGGGGGTATGGAAGGAAGAGAGGAGGGGGTATGGGAAGGAGAAGAGGAGGGGGATGGAAGGAAGAGAGGAGGGGGGTATGGAAGGAAGAGAGAGGGGTATAGGAAGGAAGAGAGGCGGAGGGGGTATGGAAGGAAGAGAGGAGGGGGGGTATGGAAGGACGAGAGGAGGGGGTATGGAAGGAAGAGCGGAGGGGGGATGGAAGGAAGGAAGAGCGGAGGGGGTATGGGGGAAGAGAGGAAGGGGGATGGAAGGAAGAGAGGAGGGGGTATGGAAGGAAGAGAGGATATGGGGGGATGGACGGAAGAGCGTGAGGGGGTATGGAAGGAAGAGAGGATGGGGTACATGGAAGGAAGAGAGGATGGGGGGATGGAAGGAAGAGAGGAGGGGGGTATGGAAGGAAGAGAGGAGGGGGGTATGGAAGGAAGAGAGGAGGGGGTATGGAAGGAAGAGAGGAGGGGGTATGGAAGGAAGAGAGGAGGGGGTATGGAAGGAATAGAGGATGGGGTATGGAAGGAAGAGAGGAGGGGGGTATGGAAGGAAGAGAGGAGGGGTATGGAAGGAAGAGAGGAGAGGAGGGGGGTATGGAAGGAAGAGAGGAGGGGGTATGGAAGGAAGAGAGGAGGGGGTATGGAAGGAAGAGAGGAGGGGGTATGGAAGGAAGAGAGGAGGGGGTATGGAAGGAAGAGAGGATGGGGTATGGAAGGAAGAGAGGAGGGGGTATGGAAGGAAGAGAGGAGGGGGTATGGAAGGAAGAGAGGAGGGGGTATGGAAGGAAGAGAGGATGGGGGTATGGAAGGAAGACGAGGCGGGGGGTCTGGAAGGAAGAGAGGAGGGGGAAATGGAAGGAAGGAGATGGAGGGGGTATGGAAGGAAGAGAGGAGGGGGTATGGAAGGAAGAGAGGAGGGGGGTATGGAAGGAAGAGAGGCTGGCGGGTTTATGGAAGGAAGAGAGGAGGGGGGTTACTGGAAAGGAAGAGAGGAGGGGGTATGGGAGGAAGAGAGGAGGAGCTATAGAAGGAGAATAATGGAGGGGGTCAATTTAAAAACCCACTATGCCAGCCAGTGAGCGGATATGGCGTGTGAAGGATTATTGTTTAGGGCCCATACTGTATACAAATTGCACATTGTTCGGTAGATAACTGCCCCAGCGGAAGGCAAATTATTCCTAAACTACAGGCTCGCTATCGCTCGCTACGAAACAATCGATACCAATATGGCACAAAATGTTTAAATATTAGCAAAGAAATCGGGCGAATGTCTTGAAATTCGCAAAAAATAATGGGAATAACATGAGAGAAAAGAGGGTCCAGAAAATGTTCCCCTTATAAACCCCTCTGCCAGGCAGTGAACGGAATTGGAGCGTGAAGGAATATTGTTTAGGGTGGATGTAGAGTGCCAGTCTAAAGTCCAGGAGGCCATAGCAATAGTAGGAGTGCCACCATTCAGACAAAGATATATGTTAAAAATAAATAATTATAATAAGTGCTTGTTACAAAAGGTTTACTATGATAGTATCGTAATATATACAGTATATATATACAGAGATAATCAGTCTATATATATTATATAGATATAGATATATATATATAGATATTATATATATATATATATTAGAAATTCTATCTATATATAATAGAAGAGAGAGAAGAGGAGAGAGAGAGAGAGAAGAGAGAGAGTGAAGTCGGCTGTCAAAAAAATATGAAAGGAAAAAAAAGTGCGGAGGAGTGGGGACCGCAAGAGAGGGAATAGAAACAAAAGAGGCAGCATGAGGATAGGGGAGGGAGGGCGGTATGGAAGGAAATGGGGAAAGGACCGCAAGGGAGGGTGGAGAGGGAAGAGAAATAGAAGAGGGGGGTTAGGGAGGAGAGGAGGAGAGAAGGTGTGCATGAATAGGAGAGGCGTGCGAAATAGAGGCATATAACAGAGGAAGGAGAGCAGGAAGTAATCGGCGGGCGGAGGGGGAGAGAGAGAGAAAGCGGGAATGGAGGCGGGAAGGTGGTTAAGGAGGGACAAGGGAATAGGGAAAAGGGTGAAACCCATTCATCTTTGTGGTGGGATGATATAGGATTGATTATATTGTAAAAGCCAGAGAAGAGACCAAGAGACAGACAGAGAGCGAGGACAGAAGATGAGAGGTTTTTTTGGGTTGACTCACACAGGTTGGGGGGGAGGGCGGGGGCGGGGAGGGGAGAAGGGGGGTGAGAAGTGGTTTTAGTTGGGGTTGGTTAGAGACAAGGGGAAAGGGGGAGTAAGGGGTGGTGTTAAAGTTGTTTGTTTTTTTGAAAGAGGAGGAAGGAAAGGGGGGGCGTTTAGAGGGTACAGTCGTGTGGGAGGGTATTATCAAGAGATGAACTAACAGAGGAGGTCATCTGTGTAGACTGTTGTGTTGTGTAGTTCGTGTTGTGTGGATCTGCAAACATCTGTGTAATCAGTAACGCATGTGTGTTGCTTGATACGGGGACATTGTATTCCATTGCCATGTTTTCAAATATAACCACTAATTCGATGTTCTACATAAATATGTTTGGGCACTATTTATGTATTTATTTACTTATCTTATTTGTATGCTTTTTATTAAGAAGAAACAAGTATCATATAAGTCGAGCGAGAGGAAGGAATGCGTGGGGTGAGGTGGGGGAGCAGAGGAAGGGAGAAGAGGAGCGTGTGGGGAGAGAGGAGAGACATAGTAAAGTGACGGGTGGTTGTTGAAATACGGGTTGAAACATGTAGTGTGTTTAAGAGATTCAGACAGGGGGGGAGAGAGAGAGAGAGAGAGACAAGAGGAGAGATGGAGAAGCCGGGAGAAGAGAGATGGTAGAGGTGGAGTCTGAGAGTAGTGAGAACGAGAGAGGGAGAGACGGAGGGAGAGAGAGGAGTGCCGAGATGAGAGGGGGGAGAAGGCGACGGAAGGATGTTGAGACGAGATGAGGTTGGCGAGATAAGGTAGAGTGAGGAGGATTAGAGGAGGAGACGGGACGGAGGGGTCAAGACAGGGGTGATTGGAGGGGAGATGGGAGGGAGTGAGAGAGGTGGGCGAGTGGAGGATGGGATGTTGAGATGCATGAGTGGTGGAGAGATGAGGAAAGAGTAGAGAGAGAGAGAGAGGAAGCGAGAGAGATGAGAGAGAGCGAGAGAAGGACGGAGACGAGACGAGAGAGAAGAGAGATGAGAGAGAGAGCAGAAAACGGGAACAATAGAACCACATCTATCTATCTATCGTATTGCCTGTCGCCGTGGATCCCCTGAAGCGGGTGGCCAACGAACGAAACCGACCCCATGACAACCCTCTTGTCCCCAGTCAGTTCGACGCCCCTCCCCCTCAACCAGCACCGCCTTAGTTTCTATGTTTTTTAAACTTCCTCACTCCATCCTTCCAACTTCATATTCGGTCTACCTCTCCACCCTCTGTCCCGCCACCTCGCTTCGTACTAAACCCTCTTAGTCATTCATCTCGCGTTCCATACGTTCCATATTGGCCGAACCATCTCAAGTTTTTCCTTTTCACACTTTTCCAGAAACAATCTACACTACACACCAACACCTCCTTATTTACTTCCTCATTAGTCTGTCTATCCCTACATGATAATCCGCACGCACTCCTTAAGTAATTCATTTCCACTGCTCTCACTCTTGGTCTGAGTCTCTCAACCAACGTCCATGCTTCGCTATATCTTTGTTAAACAGGTATAACAAATATAGCTCAATATTATTTTTTTCAGCATTTCAGGAAGCATTTATTTTACTTTATTCTGGTTAGCATTGGATGATACAATTTATGAATAATCTAGAGTAATCAAAGGGGTAATAACTATCTGAATTAACTCTCTAGCTCCCACATCTTCCCTCTAAACTGAATACAATCGTCTAATAATAGCCAAAATAAAATGTCAAAATGCGTCAAAATCCTCCACGGGTTAAATAAGAAACACAATACAAACACACACGAGGTAATATTAGAAGAGACACCAAAACACAAATTGAGTGTAAGTGTCGATTTTGCCGCTGATTTGAGGGAGTAATGAAGTGAAGTGGTGTGTGTGTGTGTGTGTGTGTGTGTGTGTGTGTGTGTGTGTGTGTGTGTGTGTGTGTGTGGTGTGTGTGTGTGTGTGTGTGTGTGTGTGTGTGTGTGTGTGTGTGAGATAGGTAGATAGATAGGGAGATAGTGAAGAACCAGTTGGTATAGTGTGTGTGTGTGTGTGTTGTGGTGGTGTGTGGTGTGGTGGTGTGTGTGTCGGTGTTGTGTGTGTGTGTGTGTGTGTGTGTGTGTGTGTGTGTGTATGTGTGTGTGTGTGTGTGTGTGTAGTAAAGGTGGTGGTGGTGTTCTTATGAGTCCAAAGACTGTGTGGGAAGGAACCTAACAAATTGGTTAAACTTTAGAAGATAGTGTGTCTGTGTGTAGAGGGATATAGTCTCTCTCTCTCTCTCTCGTGTAGGAGTATACAGTATATATTTCATACTGGGGGAGATGAACAGATAGGAACAGACAGATTAGCTTTCTTTGCTACAGAAAATAGTACAGATACACAGAGAGGCAGACAGACAGACACTAGTACAGTAGATAATCAGGATATGTACACTGTATGTGTATCGTATATATTACATGTACAGAAAACAAAAGTTAAAAGCAAACAGATTAGCTAATTTAAAGTCATATACAAAATAATATACAGACAGAGAGAGATAGAGAGATCAGCAGACACAGACAAAGGCAACACAGACAAACTTTCCCTAAGGTGGCTAACCCAGGTATCTATCTATCTATATATCTCTCTCTCTCTCTCTCTCTCAACAACCTAAACACACACTCACTCTCTCTTTCCAATTATATTTATAATGTAAATGAAGGGAGACAAAAGGTAAACCAGCCTGTAACAAGTATCTCCCCCAAAGATGAAAGAAAGTCGGAGTCAAAATCTAGATACGTTAGAGTCAAAATGTTTGGACACACGGAGCTTGAAGCAGTTTAAGTAATAGAAAGAGGGAAAGATTGATTGAGGGAGACAGTTACAAAGCTTGCTTGTTGAGTAGAAGACTGGGAAATTATGTTCAATATTGGGTTTTAGAGTTGAACAGAATAGGGGTGGGAGCGTGTTAAAAGTCGCCCCCCCCCCCCCCCCCCCACTTCCTGTAAGGAAGGGGGTATACACTGAGAGAGCTCCAAAGAACATTGATTATGTAATAGCAGTAGAAGAGTGTGAGAGATGCAACATCGCGGCATGTAGAGAGAGATGGCAGGGAACTAGTGAGAGGAGGTGAGTTGATGAGACGATATGCTTTTGACTCTACCGATTCGAGAAGTGCGGTATGGGATGAACCTCCCCACACATGCGAACAATACTCAATATATGGGGGCGCACTGTGCCTGTATACAAAGTAAGCAGCTGTGCAGGGGGTGAAGAACGCAGACTGAGACTGTTGAGACCACCTAACTTCTGGGAAGCTGTTTTAGCAAGAGTGGCAATATGATATTTCCAAGAAAGGCTAGAAGAAGCTTACAGTTCCACGCTTAAAAACACAAAATCCCCCCCCCCCCCTCTCTATCTCTCTCTCTCTCATTCTATCTCTCTCTCTCATCCTCTCTCTCATTCTCACTCTCTCATTCTATCTCTCTCTCTCATCCTCTCTCATTCTCACACTCTCTCTCTCTCTCTCTCTCTCATCCTCTCTCTCATTCTCACTCTCTCTCTCTCTCCCCTTCAATTAGATAGCTTACAGGCCCACGCTCAAAAGCCCCATTCTCTCGCTCTCAAGCTCCCGAATTTACCGCTTCTTCGGCATTACGCAATTTTAGGATTTCACCGACGCAATTTCGCTTATTGAAGGTACGTGTGTGTGAGAGAGAGAGAGAGAGAGAGAGAGAGAGAGAGAGAGAGAGAGAGAGAGAGAGAGAGAGAGAGAGAGAGAGAGAGAGAGAGAGAGAGAGAGAGAGAGAGAGCGCGAGAGAGAGAGAGAGAACATCAATATCATCATATTCAAGTTTTACATATTCTCAATTACTATCAAATATGAAAGTCAATCTAGTCAAGCCCACTAGAAGCTTCCCCAGCATCCCAATCACCATCATAATTACCCCCTACCACCATCAACACCATCCTAGTCACTATCAACACCATTTTAATCCCATTCACTATCCTTCTCACTATCAATATTATATACATATTTACTATCCTCTTCACTATCATTATCCAAACCATCATATTCATGTTCAATATCATTGTATTCGCATTCACTATCCTTCTCAGCATCATTATCAAAGCCACCATATTCACTACCGGTATCAACTTTGTATACATATTTACTGTTCTTTTCATTATCATAATTCAAACCATCAACAACATCAACACATATACTGTACTTCGCTAGCATCAAAATCACCACCATAATCATCTCTATCATCTTTTAAATCATCACATTTACCATCATCTCATCAAATCCATCCTATTCACAGCATCACCACCAACCACCACTCAGATCACGAGCCAACAACATCCCATTGCCCCCCTCCCCACTACACCAGCAACCCTCCCCCAATTAGGCCATCTTCAAAGGTGTTATTCCCGGTAAGATGCAATGGCCCCTACCTGGCATTGGCGAGCGACCCCTCAATCAGGAGACCACGGGACAACTGACAGACGTGATCAGCGGTGATATAGCTAACATTAAGGGGAGATTTTTGCTTGAGGGATTTTTTTCTGGACCCCTTTCTCCCTCATGTTCAGCCCCATTGCTTTTGATATTTTAAGACGTTCGCCCCATAATTAAGAACTGTCGCACCATTTCTGTCAATTTTAAGACCTTTCATGCAATTTAGGTGTCTATTTTTTCCTGGCGAGCAATAGCGAGCCTGTAATTTAAGAGGAACAGGCCTTTGGCCGGGAAATTTTTCTACCGAAAAATGTACACATTTATCTTGAAAGGGGGCCTTGAGGGTGTAATTTTAAGCTTGATGGAGGTCTAGGGAACTAACTAAAAACCTCCTCTTAAGGATGCAGAGACACCCATTTCATAAAGAGATCAATGGATGAATACAAAGTGTAATAAGGTGTGGCATTGCTAAAGTAATGGATGCACATACAATACTGGACAACTAATACACGTGATAAGCTGTGGGACAACTCAAATAATGGATACACAGACACCCATTTCATAAAGAGACCAATGGACAAATATAAAGCGTGATAATCTGTGGAACAGTTATAATAAAGGATGTACATTATACCACTTGACAACTAATAAACGTGATCAACTGTGGTATAGCTATAATAATGGATACACATCTTAAACAATTATTTTGACAGCAGGCTAAATTTGTATAGAAAAATGTAAGCCGGATATCTTCATACAATGCTGGCTCGCTTTCGCTCGCCAGGAACAAATCAACATCTGGAAGGGGATAAACGTCTTAAAACAGTAGGCTGAATGGGGCTGAATAAATACAACCCAGAGAAAGAGAGAAAAGGAGAGAATAAAAAGTGTAATAAGCTGCGGAATATCTACAATAAAAGATGTACATTATACCACTGGACAACGATAAACGTGATACGACGTAGGATAGTTAAAATATAGGATGTACACTCGCTCCAAGAAGTATCTGCACCCCTATGCTGATCATCTGGTGTGTACAGCTCGGTAGGGTTAGCACCTCTGCCTGCAACGATCGTCTCTGACACATGGATATAGTTGTAGGCAGAGGTGCCAACCCAATCAAGCTGTACACACCAGATGATCAGCATAGGGGTGCAGATACTTCTTGGACCGAGTGTACATTATACCACTAGACAACTGATAAACTTGATAAGCTGTGTGATAGCTACAATAAAAGATACATGTTATACCACCGGACAAACTGATAAAGAGAACAGTAAAAAATGCGTCTTTACAAGGCCAAGCTATCATTTAATATGTATTTTTCCTAACCTCTAATATTGTTGTAATCCATCTCACTCGCTAATGCTCACACATACACACACACTCAGAAACACACACACACACACACACACACACACACACACACACACACACACACACACACACACACACACACACACACACACACAGCCCAAATGGTACAAGGCGAGATGGGTATATATGGTTCACCTAAGCTGATGGCTACCTAAGCCTTCGGGCGAGACGGTACCGTCTAACACACACACACACACACACACACACACACACACACACACACACACACACACACATACACACACACACACACACACACACACACACACACACACACACACACACACACACACACACACACACACACTCTCCCCTTCAGCACCCACGTTCCCTAGAGGGGGGCTTATACTGAAGGGTACTAAAGATTAAAGAATACACAATTCTTTAACTCTGTGCTAGTGCCAATTTTAGGACTATGGTCTGTTCCAAATAAGTAGGCCAAAACTCTTGACCACAAACCCCTATAACTCACACACGAGTAATCAGGAATATATTTCTACCATTTTGGAAGAGTCAGCCAGGGAAGTGGTGTGGAATATTACTGCCCATTTAATCAAGCCCTTTATGAACTTCACAATTTCTGTTCTAGCTATTTGGAACAGGGTATAGTGCTTGAATATAGGGGCGGCTCACAAGATAACTAAACGGAGCGCACGTCCTAGGTTATCAAGGCTATAAGAAAATATGCCTGGAACTACCTTATTTTATGTATTTAATTATTTATTCATTATATATATATATACATGTGTATTTATATATATATTTATTATACTTATCTATTTATTTATTTTATATATTCATTTACTGTATTCTTTCAAAAACTAGACACACAGAAGAAATGCGAGGCTCTAGTTTAGCGATATAGGTTGCCACATACAGTATATATACTCAGTCTGACCTGTAGGGATGATTTATTGTCGATAATCTCGACAGTCATGTGTATACCGAAAAAAATGTAGAACATTGACTTGAAGGTGTGTGTGGGTGGGAGGGGGATTCTTTTATGTTTGATGGGGGGGGGGGGGGGCCTTCTTCTATGTTTGAATGAGGTTTGGGTGACTTTGTTATTCTTTATTAATCTTTAATGATTATCTAATTCTATGGAGAAAATACTAAAAAACGAAAGCAAAACAAAACAACACAACCCTTCACAATAATCAGTCCTGTTGTCCCGTTTGTCTGTTAAGGGAGCCCACCTCGCTTTTTTTCTTTTTCTCTCCCTCTCTCTCTCTGGCTTGTATCCATTCGGCCCCATTCAGCCTACTGTTTTAAGACGTTTACCCCCATCCAGGTGTCAATATTTTTTCTGGCGAGCGGTAGCGAGCCAGCATATATATATTTTTGTTTTGACAGCAAGCTAAATTTGTACATTTTTCGATAGAAAAATTTCTCCGGCGAAGCCGGATTTCTCCATACAATGCTGCCTAGCTATCGCTCGATAGGAAGAAATCGACACCTGGATGGGGATAAACGTCTTAAAACAGTTGGCTGAACGGGGCCGAAAGGATACAAGCCAGAGAAAGAGAGAAAAAGAGAGAAAGATAAAAAAAACACGGTGATCCCCCTTAACGGTAATCCCCGTGCATCCGTTAGTAATCTGTTGTTCCCGTGTCGCTCCCCCGAGTGCCATGTATAGTCAGTTAGGGACAATTGTTACCGTTGTGTTTGTCAGCGGAATATTGTTGTCGGGTCATTCTCTGCAAGCCCTGTTTTGGTCTCTACCATGAGCTTCAATTGATTTAATGTATATACGTTTTTGGAGGTTATATACATATCAATGTCTGTCTGTCTATCTATCTATCCATTTCTATCTATCTATCTATCTATCTATCTATCCCCCCCCCCCTCTCTCTCTCTCTATCTCTCTCTCTATATATATATATATATATATATATATATATATATATATATATATATATACGGTATAAATATACATAGCGTGTCCCAGGAGGAAAGGTCATAACTTTGGGAAATGATAAAACAAGGTATTCTAAGCCTAAAATGTTCTATAAGACATATTCCAAATCTCAACCAGTATTGGGATATTGCATGTTGAAGATTGTATTTTCCTAGTGCCTACCACACCTCCTTCTAACTGCAATGATTTTACCATGTTATATTACAAATATTGTAATTATGTAAGGTACAGAAGGGGCTAAATCTTGCCCAGGGTGCAAACGCCAAATGTATCACGGGGTATAATATATCAAGAACTACACAAATATACTGTATATAAGACAACAGCATGTAACTTTATTTGATCCTCTGTTTTAATTAATGTGAGATAATAACATAATAATACAGCCTTATTCGCCACATAATTAGGAGAAAACAATAATAGTAACGCCTCAGTTTCTCATCAAGTAATCCTCCAACCTAAATCAAGTACCGGTACATACAACTACGTCAAAGTACGCAGTCACTTAATATAATATAAGATGCGTCGAGGGAGATAAGCACAAGGAGATAAACCAATATATGGGAGACAATAACAATGATACAATTATAATATTTATATAAAATAGTACAACCTTAGTCGATCATCAGTTAAGGTCGCGCCTTCAGCATAAGCTTTCAGGTCCTAAATCAAGAAGCAACAATTACCTACAGGAATGCAGTCACTTCGCATATTTACATGAAAGGATCATCAGTTATGCAAGGGACTGGGGTTCTAGAAAATGGGCTCCAGTCCTGACGTTGTTCTTGACTTTAAGTGTGCTGGCTTAATAATCCCTCTGAAGTCCTATTTGCGCCTCTCACATAACCTTTCACGTCCTAAATCAAGAAGCAGCAATTACGTAGAGGAACGCAGTGGAGCGGTAGCCACTTCGCATATTAACAAGAGAGGATCATCAGTTATGCTTGCGCCTTTCACATAACTTTGACGTCCCAAATTATAAAGCAGCAACTATCTAGAGTATCGCAGTCACTTCGCATATTAACAAGAATGGATCATCAGTTATGCTTGCGCTTTTCACCTAAGCTTTGACGTCCCAAATCAAGAAGCAGCAACTACCTCAAGGACGCAGTCACTTCGCATATTACCAAAGGCCCCCCTTGGAGGATATTACAACCTTAACTCTGGGGGCCGATGATATTCACCCGAGCGCTACCGAGGCATCCTGGGAGGGCGAGGCTTACCCAAACTTCCCCCCTAATGGGATTAACTCTCTGTGTAAGTCGCGGGAAACATGGTCTGCGCCGTGTATCACCAGCTTAAACCTATATTGTATTAATTTCACCACAACACAAAACACCTCCGATGAAATTAATGAAAGCATATATGCGAGCCACCGGGATTCGAACCTGGGTTATCACAAACAGATTTGTAAACACTCTAACCATTACACCCCCAAGACGGTTAAAGGTTTATGCACAAGCCTACGACTTATTATCCATTCCCGAATACTGGATATTAATCTAATCATGTACATATTCCCAGGAGACCACAAAGGGGAGATTTACAGTATAAGGGGTGTTTGGTTTTCTGAACCCCTTTCTCCCTCATTTTTTAACCCCATTAGTTTTGAGTTTCGCCTCATTAGTTTGGCGATTTCAAGACGTATCGCCCCATTTCTTTCTGAATTTAAGATCTTTCATGACATTTAGATGTCGATTTTTTCCTGGCGAGCGATTATCTGCCTATATATCTATCTATCATTCTATCTATATCTATCAATCAATCAATCAATCTATCTATCTATCTATCTGTCTAACTAACTATCCATGTATATATCAGTTTATATAGCTATCTCTTTTTGGTTTAAGTTCCAAGTCTCTCTTTCTCTCTCTCTCTCTCTCTCTCTCTCTCTCTCTCCCCACCGCACCCCCATATTTTCCAGGACGTTTACAACAACAGGCAGACCCTTAGTGTGGTATGTATGGCCACTTAACCCTTTCACGCATTTATGACGCAGAGGTTGCCAGATTAGCAATAAGAAAGAGTTCTCTCACTCTTATAATTACCTCTCCAAAATTAGTTTTCTGCCCACAGCTAACTCAAAGACAACTGCAGAGGTTGAAGTAACTAAACTAAAGGTTTCTAAATACCCCTGATGGTAACAAAGGCTTTAAAGTATCCATAATAGGCTCAAAATCGCGTCATATGTCGGAGAGGGTTAAGGGGAGATGGGCCGTTTTTTTCTGGACACCCTATATATATATATATATATATATATATATATATATATATATATATATATATATATATTTATCCCTTCAAACTTTCCAAAACTAGTGATACTGAGTCATATATTCTGCAAATGATATGCATTAGTCTCTGAGTGCTCGCTGGTATATGTCCTCATAATATGATTACATTCTATCAACCTATCTACCTATTTATTCATATACTGTACTTAGTTATCTATTTTTCTATCTAACATCCTATCTATTACCCGATTCATCTGTCAATGCATCTAATTATCTATATATGTCTATCCCTCCATACCTTCAAAGAAAACAAAAGAAAACATTCAATTTAATTACCATCATGTACAGTATATTCACCTATGAATCTTTACATCCATCTATATGTATCTATCTATAAATTTATCTATCTATCTTTCTATCTATCTATCTATCTATCTATATTCATCTATGAATCTTTACACTCATCTATGAATCTTTACATTCATCTACGTCTCTATCTATCTATCTACCTATCTATCTATCTATCTATCTACCCCTATCCTCCAAGACTAGGGTCGTACATCCCCTTGCAAAATATATACATTCGCAGCGAGTGCTTTCCAATTTATTCCCTGATAAATTTTCATAGTTTCTCTGTTTACCTCAACTTCCGAGCCCTTTCCTTTAACATAGGAGGCAGTAAATATCAGCCATGCATACATGAATTATATTATCAGGCGCGCGTCAAGAGGAAACAAAAAGGAATATTGGGAATACTGTACATGAACATTGCGCTATATCCAGTGGCTCGAACGAAGAGGATACTCTATCTTTGTTTTTCTTCTATATTCCATCTACTCCCTCTCGGGCATAGGAGGAGAGCCTGTACATTCAACCATTATTGAACGGTGAAGCCCGTGAGGTCTCGTTCCAGTCTAGGGGGTGAGACATGTGAAGCACTTTTAGCTACAACCAGCCCCTGCCATCTTACCTTCGCATTGATGTATGGGGCTTAGTTGCACACTCACGGCTCGAGGCAGCCCCATCTCTGAAGCTGCCTCGCTCCAGTGCTTCACTGTCTCAGATTCTAAACCCGGACCCTCACTCTCGAAACGCCACCTATTGAGAAATTAACTCACTAGACATTGCCCCCCTGTAGCATATTTTGAGTATTGGAATATTCATACAGTGCTATTTAATCAGGGAACAATGAGGGTATTTATTTGGCATTTCGGTGGGCTTTGTGGTAATGCACTGATACTAGGTACAGCACAAATGCCATCCCAATAATATCTTCCCATTGACATATCGGGATTCGAGCCCGGGTCCAATGGATTACCAGTCCAGTGGCAAGACCACTCCACCACACCTCCCCTACTATACTATACATCTAACCCCTTCGATATATAATTTCGTATTTAAGGGGGAGCTAGTTACTTTTTTTCTACCGGAAAATTTAAAAAATTATCTTGATGGGGGGGTCTTGGGGGTATTTTTTAAAGCTTGATGGAGGTCTAGGGATGAAACTAAAACAAATGATAACAAATATATATACATATGAGCAAATATTTACGCCAATCCCCCCTTAATCAAAGCACATTAACTTAGTTTGTGGTAACGCATTCAGTAAACTCCCACACACACTTCTCACATACGAACGAGGAGCTAAGTTGGGAAGGACCTATTGTGGAACTTTACTGATTTTCGAACCCCGGAGTGGGGACATTAATTGCATATGAAAATTTTGATATGTTTGATGAATGGGAAGTTTATGACGCATTTGCTTTCAGTACCATGTTATTATTATTATTATTATTATTAGTAGTAGTAGTAGTAGTAGTAGTAGTAGTAGTAGTTTATCATTATTATTAGTAATATAATTATTTTTATTTATTAATTTATATATATATATATATACAGTATATATATTTTTTTCTTTAAGGCAGGCGAGGTTGAAGGAAATATATGTATCAGCATTAATTATTTTATTACTAAGGCTTTCAATAGAACGAACAGCAATTCTCAGGTGTTCTGGGAGATTGTGCAAAAGGTGAGCAAAATTCATGATGATCCGACGCGTTTCGATAGACAACTATCATCTTCAGGGAATGGAAGGTAAGTGAATAGGAGTCAGAGTCAGAGTGAAGCTAAGTTGCTTCAAGGTTAGAAGTAGAAGGGTCTAGTGGAGAGCGAAGATTTGAAGGATGAAGAGTTGGAGAGATAAAAGGTGGTGGGCTGACCACCTTGCTATTTTTCATGTTAAGTTGTTGAATTCTGAGCAGCATGCCACGTGGTGTTGGTGAGGAAAGGCCGTTGTTGTTGTTAAAGGTGCGCGATGATGGTTAGTCGTAGATGTAGTTTGGTTCATCGAGGTAAGGAGATGGTGTTCTTGTCGGCTTGCTGGCGGTCGTCCCAGGTCAATGTCTTCTTCTCCTTCCTCCATCCCCTCCACGTCGACGTCTTCTCCTATGGTGGACTCGGAGTATTCAGACGACGTGGAGGCTGCCACCGGATGATCAATGGTGGCTGGTGATGGAGTGGAGGTTGAGGCTGGTCCTGCAGAGTTGACTGGTGGTGGAAAGTCAGAGACTGCAGAACGTGGAGGTGGTGGGGTGGACTTCGAGAGAGACTTCTGAAGCACCAGACGCCTCCTCGGTTGACATCTCTGTCTCACAGCCTGAGATGGAATAAGGCTAGATGGTGGAGATGGTGTTGAGGTTGCTGGCTCCTGGACTCTAGGTGTTCGAGTCTTCTGAAGGCAGAGTGGTCGAGGCAGAAGTTGAGTGTTGGAAGGCTTCTTGGTTGTTCTTCGGGCAAGGAGATCTGGAGGGATGATGATGGTAGGCAGGCCATTGGCAACCAGAAGAGCAGGCAGAAGCACCGAAAGTTGGCCTCGATCGTCCCCAGCAAGAGCAATAGCTGTGTGGACAATGACTGTAATGACGTCAGTCTTGAGGCCAGACTTCAATCCGGTGATGGTGGTTTGCTTCTGCCTTCCTTGTGAGAGTTGGGAGCCCCTTACTGGTCTGCCATGGGGTCCTGTTACTCCTGCTGCCTCCTTGCCCTTCCTTCCCTCCTTGATTGTAAACAGCACTTGCTCTCCTTCACCTAGTGACGTTATTGTGCTATTGGTGTTAAGCACAATGTTCTTTCTGTGGGTGAAGAAATCTGTTTTATCTTTGTTCCTGGTGATAAATCCATAGCCTCTCTTTATGTTGAACCATTTAACCACACCAGAAAAGGTGGTGGGATCTTCCTGGGTGGCCATGGTGAGAGAGGGTTGAGGTGTTGCTGCTAGGTGTGGGAAGTATGGGGGTTTATGTGATATAACATAACAGCTTATTTATATATTTTAGGTAGATCACAGTAAGGTTTATTGGGTGTCGGCTAGCATATGATTGGCTAGTTGGCGACCAATGAGGCGCGTGCTTTTCCTGCCTCCTGGTTGGCTGGGAGGGTTCGTAGATGCTAGATGTTGTTGTAGGGGGTCTGCTGGGCGAGGGGGCCCGGGCCCTTGTGAGGGGCGGCGGGCCAGTTGTATCTCGGGTTTCTGGTCCAGTTTGAAGCGTAGGGTTGAGGGGCGGCGTGCGTTGGTTAAACTGGACCAGAAACCCGAGATACAACTGGCTCGCCGCCCCTCACAAGGGCCCCCCCCCCCCCCCCCCCCCTCGCCCAGCAGACCCCCTACAACAACATCTAGCATCTACGAACCCTCCCAGCCAACCAGGAGGCAGGAAAAGCGCGCGCCTCATTGGTCGCCAACTAGCCAATCATATGCTAGCCGACACCCAATAAACCTTACTGTAATCTACCTAAAATGTATAAATAAGCTGTTATGTTAAAACTAATGTCAATAAGTTCGCCATCATTCCAATCGGCTCCAAAAAAAATGAAGACTTGGTAATAAATGAAAACCTAGTTAATTTCCAACAAAATGGAAAATCCCTTGGACTTAAAATCTCAAGTACAAGCTATACCACTAACGTAAGTGAAAGAAAGGGAAGAGCTATCCATGCCCTGAGCAAACTCTTCCGTTTTAGAAACCTCAGTACACCTATTAAAATACATTTAATAAAAGCCTTAGTCCTCCCAATCCTTGAATACCCCCCAATACCTACACTGGCTCTCAGCAAATCACAAATACTAACATTACAACGAGTACAAAACAAAGCTCTCAGATTTGCAACAAATACAAGATACCCTTATTTACATACAACTCAAGATTTACACCACATAGCAAAAATAAGCCCATTAAATGTTAAACTGTACCATAGAGCGAAAAAGATCTGGGAAAGAATTGAACTAATAAATGAAAACTTATACAATGATTTAAGAGAAAGACACCAACATATAAACAATTTTAATAGGAACTTTCCTAGCAGCCTAACTGCTATAGGAAGAAATGAACCAGATCCACTATACACTTAATACTTAAGTTCATAAAACTGTAAATCCAACACATTATTATAATGATATGTTCACCTAAACCTAAACGAATCCCAAAGTACATCATGTAAACACAAATTTTAAGAAAAACTTAGCTAGCTTAGCTTTACCTGCCTAAGGCAGAAGAATTATGTAAAACTATGCAAAAACCTAAATAAATACAGCAAGGTGGCCGGCCCACTAACCTTCTCCCTTCTACTGTACTTCATAATTTCCTACTTTACCTTCCTGACCAAGCCTCTACTTATTCCCCCTCTATCATATACAAAAAAAAAAAAAAAAACTATATCACATACTGCCTCCACCACCAGTCACCATGAACAACAAAATCAAAGGTCCTGTAAAGTGGTACAACTTTACGAAAGGTTATGGATTTATCCACAGAAGAGACAACAACGAGGATATATTCATACACCAATCTGGGATATCAAGATCGAACACCAGAACATCACTAGACACCGGAGAAGATGTTGAATTTGTCATCGGGAAAGGCAGACAAGGATTCGAAGCAAAAGAAGTAACAGGACCAGGAGGTTCTGACACAAGAGGTTCTCCCCATGCTACAGAACGAACATCAAGAAGACCTGAAGAACACACTATGCATGACAAAATATATGCATGCATAGAAACAGCAAAGGCTATTGCTGGCTCAAATAAAAATCACTTGAGCCACATAATACCTTTAATCCTGACAGCAAACAATCTTCCCAAAATCATCATCCCTTGTCTGAAGCCCTACAAGAAGACTCCACGAGCCAGCACACAGGCACCAAGACCCACACCACGCCCTCAACTCTTTCTGTCTCGCCCATTAAGCAGACAGAAATTTCTTCCTGACACAACATACATCGTCAAATCAACAACGACAATCAGCAACTCCATCACCAAGCTCAAGAAAAAACTGAAGATGTCTCCACATATCAACATCTTCGAGCAAAACCTAGAAGAAGACGAGACTCCAGGAACATCTAAGGAGTTCGAGGAAGCTCTCTCATCACCACCAGTTCTCCCCATCACCAAGCCTACATCGCCCAGACCATCTGAAGAGATTCTCAGGACCACTCCTTCCCTTCCTGTTCAGACCCCACAAGTTGTGAAGAAGAAGAGGAAACAGAAACCTGCAGGAGATACAACAACCAAGTCACAGAATATACAACCAGTACGTGACTTCAACATGATTGACTTCGTCCAAGACCTCGAACAACTTTCACCTGAAATATTGAAGCTAAATTACCCTTCAACAGACATATATTTTGTATTAACTCCTAAAATACTCGCATACTTTAAACGACAAACTGAACAATGTATGGCTTTAGGTATAAAGATATAAGACTCAGAATAGACAAACACAAATAAAGTAATAAACATCCCTCAGTTTAACAACAGCAAGGTGGACGGCCCACTAACTTTTCTCTTCCACTGTATTTCATCTTTCCTACTTTCTCTTCCCCCCACCCACTCTGTGGTGCCTCTCTTCACCCCCCTACCTTTAAAAAAAAATAAAAATAAAAAAAATAAAATAAAATCCTATTCACTTACCTTCCATTCCCTGAAGATGATAGTTGTCTATCGAAACGCGTCGGATCATCATGAATTTCGCTCACCTTTTGCACAATCTCCCAGAACACCTGAGAATTACTGTTCGTTCTATTGAAAGCCTTAATAATAAAATAATTAATGCTGATACATGTATTTCCTTCAACCTCGCCTGCCTTAAAGAAAATTTATTACCTGGCTACACCAACATATATATATATATATATATATATATATATATATATATATATATATATATATCTACAGTATATTATTAAGGCTAATATGGAACATTGTATTAAGTTTGTTAAGGATATGTATGGTCAAAGATGTAACTAATATTATCTCGTACCTTTTTTCATCCAAAGAGGTCCTTTTTAAATAAAATAAAATAATCTGTTATTAGTGATAACTTTTTGGTTCACAATGCCATCGTATTAATTAATAGCATAAAATTCCTCCACAGTGTTTTGACTAACGTTGGCTGATTTGATTCAGTCTATGAAGTAATCTCCCATAACTTCAATACACATATTCCCTTTTATATTTCTTACTAACAATAGGCGACTTAATTCAGCTCTAAAAGTATAACACACACACACAGACACACACACACACACAGACAGACTCACTCACACAAACAGACAGACAGACAGACACACACACACACACACACATACACATATATACACACACACATACACACACACACGATAACATAGCATTATTACAAACATTAAAACACCACTTGGGATTTGAGGTCATCCAATATTTACCTGGCTTGAATACTAATGAAGAACGTAATTCACGATTGGATTTATTTGGCTTTATATTTTAAAGCAATGTTGAATCTCACAGATGTACTCCTATCGTTATGTCAACAATGAACCAATGTTCTACCCTTAAATTCATTGTTGTATAGCGACAGGTGCTCAAAAAAAAAAAAAAAAAAAAAAAAAAATATATAATAATAATAATAATACAAATATGAACAAGATAAAGATGTCAACAACATTAATATCAACAACAACAATAACAACAGCATAAACGTATTATTTAATATATAATAGTAACACAAAATAGAATAACTGCAGTAAATATTTAAGTACAGAGCTCAGTCCTATTTGCAAATTACCACTTTCACCCCACACATGTTTACCCTCAAGTTAAAAAAGTTAATTTGTGTAGTGATTATTTTTAGTAATTTTAACTCGATATCTTTTGAGTTATATTATAATTCACCACTCAAGTTATCTACCGCCAGTCTAGATGCCGATAGCGGTGCAAGACAAACACCAAAATATTGTCAAAAAATAGTTGTCCATCGAAAATTGCCAGAAAAGGGGTTCGTGTGACTCTCCTGTAATTTATGGAAGCCACTGGGAGTTTATGGCCAGGTCGCAGGTGAGAGTATACCTAGGTGAGTCAAAGGTTAATTAGCTTTATATAAACACACACACACACACACACACACACACACACACACACACACACACACACACACACACACACACACACATATACAATATATACTGTATATAATATATATATATATATATATATATATATATATATATATATATATATATATATATAGACAGTATATATATATAAAGTTTATTTTTATAAACAATTTTGTATATTACACAACAAATGTATATATTCATGATAGTATTTCAGTATCGTATGTATGTTTGTATGTATGTTCAACATACTGATGAAAGTATGTATAACAGGTAAATGCATACCTGGATTACATATTTCTATGTTTATTTACCAATTTAGTTATGTATTCATTTTTTATCTTGACGGGATATTGGCATTGTTGCTGAACAAACATTCTGATATGACATGATATATAGAATTATAAAGTCGTGTGTATTTTCTATTA
>CM064483.1:14619592-14649592 GCA_032716605.1 Paralithodes platypus | reverse complement strand
CACTCCATCCTTCCACCTCTATCTCGGTTTACTTCACCCTCTCTGTCCTTCCACCTCGCTCTCGTACACCATCTTAGCCATTCTCTCGCTTCCCATACGTTCCATATGGCCGAACCATCTCAAGGTGTTCTTTTTCACACTTTCCAGCATTTCTACCTCCACACCACACTTCCCTTTTACTTCCTCATTCATCTGTCTATCCCTCCATGTAACTCCGCACGCACTTCTCTAGTAACTAATATCCACCCCACTCACTCTTGGTCTGAGTCTCTCCAACAACGTCCATGCTTCGCTTCCATAAGTCAATGTTGGGATTACCACACTGTCATGCAAGGACTTCTTAACTTTCATGCTGACCACCCTATTTCTTGTTACTGCTTTCAGCGTTTCTACAACCCTCTTCCCTTGTTGCACCCTCTCCCGCACTTCTTCATCCATACTGCCATCTTTACTCAGCACACTGCCCAGATACTTAAATGAGCTGACAATCTCCATAGCCTGACCGTTCAACTTCACCTCGCACTCTGTGGCTTCATCCCTTTCGAAGTCCATAACCTTGCTCTTCCCCGCATTTACCTTCAGGTTCCGTTTTTCGAACACTGTTCCAAATATATTTACCAGACCCTGCAACTCCCATTCATTATCGCTCATCAGAACTGTATCATCAGCAAACAGCAAAGGTAGGTTCTACTCATTTCCCTAACTTATCAGCGAAACTCCAACATCCATTGCTCTTCCTTGTATTTCTTCCATGACTCCATCCATATTGACTCCATCCATATATACATTAAACAACCACGGGGACATCACACACCCCTGTTTCAACCCAACATTCAGATCAAAGAACTCGCTCTGCTCACTCTCGACACGCTCTGCTCACTCTCGACACGTACTGCCGCCTTTGCACCCTTATACATGCTCTTCACTGCTTTCAGCAACTTGCCATCTACTCCGTATATTCTAAGTACTTTCCACATACCTTCTTTAATAAATGTAATTTATTACGAAATTTATACTTGATTGACTGATAGATTTATTGATACATAAATATAATTATGTTCTCAGGTAAATTGCATCTCGACATATGCTTGAACTAAATGATTACGTTAAATAGTCCCGAAGCAGTATCAAATTGTTTAAAACTGGCCAGTAAGAAATGTACCAGTGCTAAAGTAAATTAATTCATAAAGGAGACCATTTGATTTTGACTAAACTACACAATTCTGTCACTGTTGATTTCAGTTTCATTAGACTTAAAGTAATTAAGAGAGAGAGAGAGAGAGAGAGAGAGAGAGAGAGAGAGAGAGAGAGAGAGAGAGAGAGAGAGAGAGTTAATGCATCATGGTTACTGTGTTTTATCAATAACAATCAACAAAATATTTTATAACGCTCCAAACTTAGATAGATATAGATTGATAGATAGATATAGATACATTATTAGATCAATAGATAAGTAGATAGAAATAAGCAAATACTGACGGAAAATTAAAATAGAAGGAGATGAGTAGGGGTGACTTAAGGGGAGGTTTTTAGTGTGTTTCCTAGACTTCCATCAAGCTTGAAATTACACCCCCTTGACCCCCTTTCAAGATAAATTTGTACATTTTTCGGTAGAAAAATGTCCAGGCCGAAGGTCGATTCCGCTTAAATTGCAGGCTCGCTATCGCTCGCCATGAAAAAATCGACACCTAAATGGGACGAAAGGTCTTAAAAGTGACATAAATTGGGTGAAAGTTCTTAAAATCACCAAACTAATGGGGCGAACGTCTTAAAATCTCAAAAGCAATGGGGCTAAACATGAGGGAGAAGGGGGTAAAGAAAAAATCCCTTAAGTGGAAATCTCCCCTTAAATACATGAATATAAACCAGAATGAAGGAAGCACTAAAACTCAATCATACAAATATAAAGATACATATAGGAACGAAGAAAGACAAATATATACAAAAGAACAAGTGCATAAATATTTTGTGTTTCGTATTAGTACAGTCGCGCTAATAAGTCATGTCTCGGCACCAATTATATTTGTATCAATAATTGGTATCAGCAATATTTACACGTGATTTATCCTTTTTGAGTGAGATATACAACCGTATTACTTCACTTTCCCACCCTATTCAACATCTGAGAGACATTAATACAGCACAGAGCGAGCCAAACGTAATGGCAGCTGGGACATGACTTATTAGCGCGACCGTACATAAACCTATAAATTCGCTTACGAAATTCAGTACTATTATTTTTGTTACCACGAAGATACTCTCAATTTCATAATATGCCTCGATACTAAAACATACGATTATTCTGTACATAAGAACTAACATTTTGCAGAATATATTCAACGAAATGCACTAATATCTCTCTCTCTTCGCCGCAATGTTGCATTTCTCTCGCTATTCTATCGCTAGCCTACTACAATAATCAGTGTTCCTCGAAGCTTTCCCAGTGTAGCCTATACCACCTCCTCTACATAGGGTACGTAGTACCCGCCTTGCAACACAATCCCACCCCTACTCTGTGCAACTCTCCAACCCAAGAGTGAAACGCTATTCTCAGACTTTCATCTATTCAACTGCTGAGCTCTGGAACTCTCTCCCAGAATCAGTCTTTCCCTCTTCCTATGACTTGAATTGCTTCAAACTCCGTGTGTCCAGGCATTTTAGCTCGAACGTCCCTTGATGTTGGCCCTGTCACTCTTTCAACTCTGGGGGAGGCACTCGCTGCAAGGTAGTTATGCCTGTTGTCTCCCTCATTCACATAGAACAACAAAAATATATATATATATACCTTCGCAATTCGCAAGTTAACTTTACGTATTGAACTGATAATCATTACGATGGGCAAGGCACTATCTATAATTGGAACGTGTATATAAAGTTAATGACAGACTGTCCTCCCCTAACCCCCCTGTAAGGTAAACACTGCAATACTGACAACATTTACAATAATCATAAATATTGTATGTACCGGTATGTATGTATATACTCAGGCAGTCACATACCCCATAGCTGGGGGTGGGCGACTCGAGACAGAGCCTGAACAGAAACAACAACATATAATAAATAATAGAAAATCCACACACATCTAGGTCGTCCAGGAGAAGACCCCGAGACTAAAAACCATGATGGTGTCCCCAGCAAAAGATTCCTAGCCAATGATAAACATAACTTCAATATAACAATGTACTCCGGTATACTATGTTTAAAAAAAAAAAATATATATATATATATATATAATATATATACCGGTATATATAATATATATATATATTGTATATATATATATATATATATATATAATCCTGCATACAAAATAGCCCTCGGGTATTCTATTTTCGTTCAATATAAGATTGGAAACACCCTTTCCACGTCTATTAGAATACGGGGGTAAGTGTATAAATCTAACGCAATTAATTTATCGTGGATAGTGTTTTTTGCTTTGTTTTGTTTTGTTTTATGTAATTGTGCATACTGATTGAGTCTCCGCGTAGGACTTGGCTAACCTATTTTTTGTTTGTTATGTAATTGTGCGTACTGATAAGGTCTGCGCGTAGGAATTGGCTAACCTGTTTTTGCTTTGTATTCAATTAATTGTGCGTATTAATTGGGTGACGGCGGAGGACTTGGCCAACCTACTGTGATATAATATGATAGTAGGTGGCAGGAAGGAGGCTTAGGGAACCGCCAATCCTCTTACCATCTCTATATTGCCCCCTCCCCCTCCCCCCCACCGATCCTCTACCTCTTATAAGCTTAACCATTTCAATCAGGTGAATCCCCTTTTCCATTTCATTTCCACAGAAACGTTTCTAAAGAGCTTGGGAAGAACACCATGCGATCAAAAACGAAATGTGTTTCATATTTATCCCCTTAACGCACACAGACCCTTTTTAAGCTTAGTAAAACCTAATAATAGTTATAGCAATATTAAAGGATGCGTTATGGTATATTGAAGGAGTTAAGGGGGGGTCACCGTTTTTTTATTTTATCTTTCTCTCCTTTTCTCTCTTTCCCTGGCATGTATCCATTCGTGCCCATTCAACCAACTGTTTTAAGGCGTTTATCACCATTCAGGTGTCGATTTCTTCCTGGCGAGCGATAGCGAGCCAGCATTGTATGGAGAAATCCGGCTTCGCCGGAGACATTTTTCTATCGTAAAATGTACAAATTTAGCTTGCTGTCAAATATATATATATGCTGGCTCGCTACCGCTCGCCAGGAAAATATTGACACCTGGATGGGGGTAAACGTCTTAAAACAGTAGGCTGAATGGGGCCGAATGTATACAAGCCAAAGTGAGAGGGAGAGAAAGAGAAAAAAGCGAGGTGGGCTCCCTTAACAATTTCACCCATACGAATCTTTATATTTCACCTTCGTTGACGCCAAGTGATTTTATATAATCTTGGGGTGGAAGGAGTACGGGACACAGGGATGATATTTGACCTGTCCATTAGAACATTCATTTGAATCAAACATTTCTTATTATATTCAAGTAGACTAACTACAATTGAATTTCATTATTGTTACTCTTGAAAGTTGATAGACCTATTGTGTGGTTATCATTATGAAATATTTGTAATTGGGATGGATTCATTGATTAAAAATAGCATACTTTATCAGTAAACATGATTTGCTATTTGCTAAATGTAAACGATTACGATTAATATACAGGGTGTCTCAAAATAGATGCAACCCATTAATGTTATAATAATTTATTACTCAGACAAGAAACTCCAAAACATATTAAATTTCTAGAAGCTGATATTATAGCAATTAAAAAACTAAAGATTTGAGGTCTCTAGCTCAAAGGATACATTCATTAGAGTAATTGTTCCAAATGACTACCGTTGCGTTGCGCTGCAGACACACTTGAAGCCGACGAGAAAAGTTGTCAATCACCAAAATGGTCCGATTATGCCAGTTTTGAGATGGCCACCCAGGCTGTGCATTTCACAGAGTGCAGATTCGTGCCATCAGGAAGGAAGAGTGTGTCAGGGTGATTGACAACTTTGCTCGTCGGCTTCAAGTGTGTCTGCAGCGCAACGCAACGGTAGTCATTTGGAACATTTACTCTAATGAATGTATCCTTTGAGCTAGAGACCTCAAATCTTTAGTTTTTTAATTGTTATAATATCAGCTTCTAGAAAATGTAATATTTTGTGGAGTTTCTAGTCTGAGTAATAAATGATTATAATATTAATGGGTTGCATCTATTTTGAGACACCCTGTACAATGGTTTTATCTTCACTGAAGAGCAAAATGTTTACAAACATGACGAATGCCTGTGCACCTACAAGACAACAGGCTTCTAAATAAACTCTCCCAATTCATATATACAACCTTCCCAGTCTATCCTAAGTACCACCAAATGTGTTACATATATTTTTTCATTGGAATCATCAAAGTAGAGTATTCAAAACTATGCATGTATGATATATTGTCTACTATATTTAACTTAAGCAAGGTGTAAAAGGAGTCATTTTATAAAATAAAGGTCTACTGTAACTTCTCAAACGACAGTAGGCTACGAATATCTTTATAAACTATATAGCATAGTACACTGAACATATTACATAAGTCAAGCCGCACAAATAGGCTATACCACGATTGGCATTATGAGTTCATTGGTCTATATTGCTGAAATGTATGCCTAATAACAGCAAAGTGTGTAAAGTTAAGAGCATAAGTGGTGACGGACTCATTTGAATCAGTATCGAACGCAAGGGAAACAATACAATACTTTATTATTGCCCAAATGATTCAGATCTTGGCTATATAGGGTCAAATATATATTTGGTGTTCAGTAAAATGAAAAGAAGATAGTTTGAATACCATTATTGTCATAAAGAGCATACAGTAGAAGCACAGTCAGGATAAATATTTACATTGTAGTATAATGGAATGTTAGCTTTAAGCCTTCCAACACTATCTTTCGTAACCACATCACAGACAAAATACTATCTTTGGCTTCATGCATAATGCAAAATAATAATTAATAATGCTAATAGCAATACTGTTTTGAAGTAGTAGAATTAACTGGCACAGTACCACACTAATCAGTTTTAAAGTCTGTGATACGAACAAAACACATAAATGTAAACAAATCCAGTCACTTTCATGCAATATTAAGTATTATGATTACACTTCATGACATCACATAACACCACATCATAATAACAGAATTAGTGGAGAATATTCTTTACAAATACTGTACGATCAATTTCTCACTTCGAAAATTTGGCACTCAAAACATTATCTATGTGATAAATGTAAATAGAGTATTGTCACATTATTATCATCGAGAAAACCATTCAAATTAGATTATCACACTTGCAATGTACTAGAAGGTGGTAGTTTTTCATCACACACTAACTTCCTTATCACATGGATACAATTATTTATCTATCCACAAAACCAAATTTACACGGCAGTTACAACTCTAAACACACGTCTTAAGGGGAGGTTTTTAGTTGATTCCCTAGACTTCCATCAAACTTAAAATTACTCCCCCTAGACCCCCTTTTAAGACAAATTTGTAAATTATTCGGTAGAAAAATTTCCCGACCGGAGGCCGGTTCCCCTTAAATTACAGGCTCACTATGGCTCGCCAGGAAAAAATCGACACCTAAATGTCACAAATGGTCTTAAAATTGACAGCAATGGGGCGAGGGTTCTTAAAATCGCCAAACTAATGGGGCGAACGTCTTAAAATATAAAAAAACAATGGGGCTAAACATGAGGGAGAAAGGGGTCCAGAAAAAAATCCTCCTGGTGGAAATCTCCCCTTAAAAGCATAAATTGTCTTATCACAGCGAGATACACAATATTTTAGATATCCACTAAAGCAGTTTACTAGACAGGTGAAAAGAGGACGAAATAGCCTATCACATGGCTATCAATATTTTCTCAATCATTCAAACTATTCTTTACAAGCCAGTGAAGAATCTCAAGGACCGGACGAGCGCAAGGAAGCCACGTCCCACCAGCGCGACCGTCGGTGACACACTGAGCAACTCTACGGTCCCAGCCAGCCACGTTTGACTACCTCAGGACCAAGAGTGGGTGGGGGTAAAGCTCTGACTGCCGTGGTGGTGATAGTGCAGCTGCCTGAGCCTCACACACACACATGAGGGTTTAGATAGAGAGGGCCACCCACTCGGTCAACAGGTAGTGAATGCCGTTTTTTCTCTCTCTCTCTCTCTCTCTCTCTCTCGCTCTCGCTCTCTCTCTCTCTCTCTCTCTCTCTCTCTCTCTCTAATAAGGTTGTTTTATGGTGAAAATAGTGCAACAAACATTCGAGTAACTACACACCGATCATCTGTACCTCCTCCCCTTCCTCCCTCCCTCCCTCGCTCGCTCCCACCCACCCACCCACTCCCACTTTTTTTCTCTCTCTCTCTCTCTCTCTATATATATATATATATATATATATATATATATATATATATATATTATGCCCAAGTCACAGTATCACAGTATGAGAGAGAGGAAATATCTGACAATATCACTTCAATCACTATTATTCTTTGATATTGCTTTTATTTTGATGAGTTAATAAATTACATGGAATAATAACCAAACTTGTTCACAATCGTCTAATAATAACACGTAATGATATTAGACCCCGATACAGATATACCGCTAGAATCTGCGTCACTAGAGCTGTGCTTTCGGCTAATTGTGTCGAAGTCTGGAATACTCTACAAGTTATCATATCATTTTCAGATAAATTTACTTAAGCCCACCTCGCTTTTTTTATCTATCTCTCCTTCTCTCTTTGGCTTGTATCCATTCGGCCCCATTCAGCCTACTATTTTAAGACGTTTACCTCCATCCAGGTGTTAATATTTTCCTGGCGAGTGGTAGCGAGCCAGCATATATATATATATATATATATATATATATATATATATTTGTTTTGACAGCAAGCTAAATTTGTACATTTTTCGATAGGAAAATGTCACCGGCGAAGCAGGATTTCTCCATACAAAGCTGGCTCGTTATCGCTCGCCAGGAAGAAATCGACACCTGGATGGGGATAAACGTCTTAAAACAGTTGGCTGAATGGGGCCGAATGGATACAAGCCCGGGAAAGAGAGAAAAGGAGAGAAAGATAAAACAAAAAAAACAGTGACCCCCCTTAAGACTACAGTATATTCATGGAAACTTGGTAATTCCTTTCAAAAATTTACATCACACTTTTGCATGTCAAATATAATATTATATCAAATTTAGATTACACTAGAATAGAGACATTGTATTACCTCACCTTTACATGTCAAATCAAAATACAAAATAATAAGAATCAAACAAAACTCAAAACTAAAACCAAAATACAAAATAATAATAATACAAAAAGTCAAAACTCTCAAACTCAAACCAAAATAAAAAATAATGAGAGAAAAAATAAACTCAAAATGCTGTTAATTGCACTATGTCCGTACTCCCTAATGACCCGTCCTAGCCAGCGTTATTTGGGCCAGCAATAGCGTTGGTTCCATTATTAAGGGGGGTCACCTGTTTTTGTTTACCTTTCTCACCCTCTCTCTTTGGCTTCTATCCATTCGGCCCCAAACAGCCAACTGTTTTAAGACGTTTATCCCTATCCAGGTGTCGATTTCTTCCTGGCAAGCGATAGCGAGCCAGCATTGTAAGAAGAAAAATCGAAAAATGTACAAATTTAGCTTGCTGCCAAAACAAAAATATATATATATGATGGCTCGCTACCGCTTGCCAGGAAAATATTGACACCTGGATGAGGGTAAACGTCTTAAAATAGTAGGATTAATGGGACCGAATGGATACAAGCCAAAGAGAGAGGGAGAGAAAGATAAAAAAGCGAAGTGGGGCCCCATAAACGGAATAAGAGGAATTGCCGAAGTGATATGTCATATTATCCTGCTTGCAATGTTATCTTGTCGTCGAAATTAACCCTTTCTTTACCGGTGACGTCTATTAAACATTATTCTAGTTATATTTAAATGAGTTTGTGCAGTTTAAGAAGGATCTGTGGTAGTAAAAAAGGTTAAGTGTGATAGTTCGAAGCCTGTTAATTGCTGGAGGCCCTTTTAATTAAAACTGAATACAAATCGTCTAATAGTAGCCAGAGTAAAGTTAAAAGGACGTCACCGGTACGGAAGGGGTTAAGCAGGCTGCATAGTTGTCTAGTCTCTGTGTTGTAAAGGGCCTCTGTCCATTATAACTTTCCAACTGGGAGTATGGTGGAAATGTCATCGCCCACACCACCTCCACCAATACCACCCTGATCACCAGTATCTCCATCACCACTACCACCACCCACAGCCCAGCACTATCTACATCACCATACCACCCCTCAGCACTATCTCCATCACCACCATCACTCACTCCATCACCACCCCACCCCCATCACTGTCTCTACCTTCATCCCCCCCCCACTATCTCCACCCCCACTATCTCCATCGCCAACCCACCCCCACCACTGTTTCTACCAACACCACCCCAACCCCAACACTATCTCCATCACCACCCCACCACCACCACTCCACCCCCACCCCCGCCACTATCTCCGCCAGCACCCCACCCTCACCACTATCTCCATCAACCCCCCACCCCCACCACTATCTCCATCAACCCCCCACCCCCACCACTATCTCCATCACCACCCCACCCACACCACTATCTCCATCACCACACCATCCCCACCACTATCTCCACCCCACCCCCACCACTATCTCCATCACCACCCCACCCCCACCACCATCTCCACCACCATTACCACCCCTTTACAACCACAATTTTTCCCTTTATATGGCACCACTTCCATTACCACTAACTCCACCATCACCGTCACCCCCACCACTTTCTCCATTATCTCTTTGGCTTGTATCCATTCGGCCCCATACAGCCAACTGTTTTAAGACGTTTATCCCTATCCAGGTGACGATTTCTTCCTGGCGAGCGATAGCGAGCCAGCATTGTATGGAGAAAAAATCGAAAAATGTAAAAATTTAGCTTGCTGCCAAAACAAAAATATATATATATGATGGCTCGCTACCGCTTGGTGATTATGGTGGTATGATTATGGTGATTATTACCAATGATAATCATCTCCACCACCACCAATATTTACAACCACAACACCACCATCATAACCACACCACCACAGCCACCCCCCACAACCTGCAACAACACCAGCAGTCCCACCATCACCACTACATCCTTCACAACCATCTACACCACCATAACAACACCATTATCACCACCACATCCTTCACAACCATCAACACCACCACCACCCTAACAACACCATTATCACCACCACATCCTTCACAACCATCAACACCACCACCACCATAACAACACCATTATCACCACCACATCCTTCACAACCAGCTACACCACCACCACCACCATAACAACACCATTATCTACACTACCATAACAACAAGAACAACAACAACAACACCATTATCACCACCACATCCTTCACAACCATCAACACCACCACCACCACCACCATAACAACAGCACCATTATCACCACCACATCCTTCACAACCATCAACACCACCACCACCACCATAACAACAGCACCATTATCACCACCACATCCTTCACAACCATCAACACCACCACCACCACCACCACCGAAAGAATTCTATAGTTATATCAGAAAGAAAAAAGTAGTTACTTCAACTGTTGGACCGTTAGTCGATGAAAAAGGAGAATACACCAAAGACGAAGTACAAATGAGTAATGCCCTCAATACCTTCTTTGCATCAGTTTTTACAACAGAAGACCTCAGTGATATCCCTACACCATCGCCGATTCAGATTGATAATTCAGATGTTCTAAGCAATATCACCGTTACAGAGAGAGAAGTATTGAACTGTTTAGATAAACTCAAGGTAAATAAAACGCCAGGACCTGATACAATCTCGCCTAGAGTTCTAAAGGAAGCTAAGAATGAGCTCTCCAAACCACTGACATTACTATTCAATAAATCCTTGCAGTCTGGAACTATGCCTGATCAGTGGAAGCTAGCCAACGTAACACCGATATTCAAAAAAGGCAGCAAATCCCTACCCAGTAACTATCGTCCAATTAGCTTAACCTCAGTTGTATGTAAAATGCTAGAAACGGTCATACGAGACAGACTCGTAAATCACTTAGAGGAAAATAACATACTTAAAGATACTCAACACGGCTTTACGTAAAAAACGTTCCTGTTTAACAAACCTCTTAGACTTCTTCCACGATATCCTCAACCTCTACGATGAGAGTAAAGCTGTAGATATTATATACCTTGATTTTCAAAAGGCCTTTGACAAAGTTCCCCACAAACGTTTACTGCTAAAACTAAAAGCGCATGGAATACAAGACGGTGTGTTGAAATGGATAGAAAATTGGCTCAGCAACAGAAAGCAAAGGGTAGTCATAAACGGTAAGGCATCTAAATGGACCAATGTAAGTAGCGGGGTACCCCAGGGATCGGTACTAGGACCAATTATCTTTCTAATTTACATCAACGACATAGATGAGGGTCTCACCTGCACAATCTCAAAATTTGCTGACGATACAAAAATTGCAAATAGCGTACTCTCAAAAGAACAAGTTGACGATATGCAACACAATCTAGATAAATTGTCATGTTGGGCCCAAATTTGGCAAATGAGTTTCAATGCGGATAAATGTAAAGTACTACATGTCGGATACCTAAATGAGAAAGCAAACTATTCGATGAATGGCACTCAGCTTAAGAATGTAAACAGAGAAACTGATCTGGGAGTAACAATATCGAGTAACCTAAAACCGAGTCAACAATGTTCAGAAGTTGTTAAGAAGGCAAACAAAATAATTGGCTTTATAGGCAGGTCATTTGAGCATAAATCCAAAGAAGTTATCCTAACCCTTTACAATTCCTTAGTCCGCCCTCTTCTGGAATACTGCGTTCAATCCTGGTGCCCTTATTACCAAAAAGATATAAACAAGCTAGAACGAGTTCAACGTAGAGTTACCAAAATGATACCTAGCCTAAAGAACAAACCATACGAAGAGCGTCTTAGAGAATTAAATCTATTTCCTTTAACCCAGCGCAGATTAAGAGGCGACTTAATTCAAGTGTTCAAAATCATCAAAGGCATCGACAATATGAACTGTAGTAAGTACTTCACTATCGACCAATCTAATTACACGCGGGGAAACGGTTGCAAAATTATTGGTAAATCTTTTAACTCGCACGAATCTAAGAATTTCTTCTTCAATCGAGTTGTCAACTTGTGGAATGGGCTTCCCCGAGACGTTATAGACTGCAGCACCGTTGATTCATTTAAATTCCGCCTAGACAAATATCTCGCATCAAACCCGCGACTGACTGCGTTTGTAAATGAATAACTTTATCCTCCCCTCAGTTACTAACCCATATGTCCCCTACTAACTTCCTAGTCCTGCCACGTTAGTGGCTGGGCAGTAGTTCCCTTTCCAATGTTCCCTTACCCACTCTAAACCACTGTTTGGACACTTGATCCTCAGTGTTTTGGAGGACAAGCAACCTAGAAGGGTCACTAGACCTGTTGTTGCTTGATTTCCTTTATAACAACAGCACCATTATCACCACCACATCCTTCACAACCATCAACACCACCACCACCACCATAACAACAGCACCATTATCACCACCACATCCTTCACAACCATCAACACCACCACCACCACCATAACAACAGCACCATTATCACCACCACATCCTTCACAACCATCAACACCACCACCACCACCATAACAACAACACCATTATCACCACCACATCCTTCACAACCATCAACACCACCACCACCACCATAACAACAACACCATTATCTACACTACCATAACAACAAGAACAATAACAACAACACCATTATCACCACCACATCCTTCACAACCATCAACACCACCACCACCACCATAACAACAACACCATTATCACCACCACATCATTCACAACCATCAACACCACCACCACCACCATAACAACAGCACCATTATCACCACCACATCCTTCACAACCATCAACACCACCACCACCACCATAACAACAGCACCATTATCACCACCACATCCTTCACAACCATCAACACCACCACCACCACCATAACAACAGCACCATTATCACCACCACATCCTTCACAACCATCAACACCACCACCACCACCATAACAACAGCACCATTATCACCACCACATCCTTCACAACCATCAACACCACCACCACCACCATAACAACAACACCATTATCTACACTACCATAACAACAAGAACAACAACAACAACACCATTATCACCACCACATCCTTCACAACCATCTACACCACCATAACAACACCATTATCACCACCACATCCTTCACAACCATCTACACCACCATAACAACAACACCATTATCACCACCACAACCATCTACACCACCATCTACACCACCATAACAACACCATTATCACCACCACATCCTTCACAACCATCTACACCACCATAACAACATTATCACCACCACAACCTTCACAACCATCTACACCACCATAACACCACCATAACAACATTATCACCACCACAACATTCACAACCATCTACACCACCATCTACACCACCATAACAACATTATCACCACCACAACCTTCACAACCATCTACACCACCATAACACCATTATCACCACCACAACCATCTACACCACCATAACAACACCATTATCACCACCACAACCATCTACACCACCATAACAACACCATTATCACCACCACATCCTTCACAACCATCTACACCACCATAACACCATTATCACCACCACATCCTTCACAACTATCTAAACCACCACCACCACAACAACAACACCATTATCACCACCACATCCTTCACACGATCTACACCACCTTAACAACAACAACAACAACAACAACCACCAATACACAAGTTTACATCGCCTGACCTTGTAACAGAAACTAACATGCCTCCGACCCTTAAGTTTAATTAGCCTAGGTGACATTAAATTAGGTGGATCATTAAAATAAATTATTTAGTAGGTTTGTTATGTAATCTCACTCACATACACAACACACACAAGCAAAGAGAGAGAGAGAGAGAGAGAGAGAGAGAGAGAGAGAGAGAGAGAGAGAGAGAGAGAGAGAGAGAGAGAGAGAGAGAGCGAGAGCGAGAGAGAGAGCGAGAGCGAGAGAGAGAGAGAGAGAGAGCTGTCAAATAAGCCAGCCAACGTGCAACCTATACTGTACAATCACATCTGACATTGGTATTTCGTTCATCAAAATACTGTCATCCATTGTCACCGAACGGACACCTGACCTAATCAAAAAGGGGTAACCGTACAACTCAACCAGTAGACCATTTCAACCAGTATACCATTATTTCAAGCAGTAGATCTTCTCAACCAGTAGATCATTTCAACCAGTTAACCATTTCAACCTTTAGATCATCTCAATTATTAAGTCAATTATACCACTAAAACTATTTCAACCAGTAGACCATTTCATCCAGCAACTATTCTAACTAGTAGACCATTTCTAACGGTAGATCATCTCGACCAGTAAATCATTTCAACCAGCAAATGTCAACCAATAGACCATTTCAAACGGTAGAGCATCTCAACCTGTAGACCATTTCAACCAGTATATCATCTCAACCAATAGATCATCTCAACCAGTAGAAAATTTCAACCAGTGGACCATTTCAACCAGTAGATCATCTCAACCAGTATACCATTTCAACCAGTAGACCATTTAAACCAGTGGACCATTTCAACCAGTAGACCATTTCAACCAGTACACCATTTCAACCAGTAGACCATTTCAACCAGTACACCATTTCAACCAGTACACCATTTCAACCAGTAGACCATTTCAACCAGTACACCATTTAAACCAGTGGACCATTTCAACCAGTAGATCATCTCAACCAGTATACCATTTCAACCAGTAGACCATTTAAACCAGTGGACCATTTCAACCAGTAGACCATTTCAACCTGTAGATCATCCCAACCAGTAAACCATTTTAAACCAGCAACTATTTCAACCAGCAAATTATGTCAACCAGTAGACCATTTCAAACGATAGAGCATCTCAACCTGTAGACCATATCAACCAGTATATCATCTTAACCAGTAAACAATAGCAACCACCCAATATTCAACCAGCAAATAATTTCCACCAGCATATAATTTCAACCAGCAGATAATTTCAACCAGTACACCATTTCAACCAGCAGATAATTTCAACCAGTAAACAATATCAACCACCCAATATTCAACCAGCATAAAATTTCAACCAGCAGATAATTTCAACCAGTACACCATTTCAACCAGCAGATAATTTCAACCAGTAAACAATATCAACCACCCAATATTCAACCAGCAAATAATTTCAACCAGCAGATCATTTCAACCAGTAAACGATATCAACCACCCAATTTTCAACCAGCTAACCATTTCAACCAGCAAATCATTTTAACCAGTACACCATTTCAACCAGCAGCTCATCTAAACCAGTAAACCATTGAGATCTATTGGTTGCTAATATGGTGTACCTGGTTGAGTTGTCAAGGAACCTATAAAAGGCTCCTGTACTGTCAAATTCAGAACGGTTATATTATGTTTGATTAAGGGGGGTCACCGGCTTTTTTTGTTCTCTCCTTTTCTCTCTTTCTCTGACTTGTATCCATTTGGCCCCATTCAGCCAACTGTTTTAAGACGTTTATCCCCATCCAGGTGTCGATTTTTTCCTGGCGAGCGATAGCGAGCCAGCATTGTATGGAGAAATCCGGCTTCGCCGGAGAAATTTTTCTATCAAAAAATGTACAAATTTAGCTTGTTGTAAAACAAAAATATACTGTATATATGGTGATAAGCGTCTTAAAACAGTTGGCTGAATGGGGCCGAATGGATACAAGCCAGGGAAAGAGAGAAAAGGGGAGAAAGATAAAAAAACAAAAACGGTGACCCCCCTTAAGCTTCAGAAACTTCCAAGCGAAACGTAATACTAAGAGGCAGGTTCAAGTTACGAGTGCCAAGAACAAGGTGGTGCCAAATGGAACTGAGGGAGTGCCAAGTCACCGGATTTGTCTTTATCTTTCTCTCCTTTTCTCTCTTTTCCTGGCTTGTATCCATTCGTTCCCATTCAGCCAACCGTTGTAAAACGTTTATCCCCATCCAGGTGTCGATTTCTTCCTGGCGAGCAACAGCGAGCCAGCATTGTATGGATAAAACCGGCTTTGCCGGAGAATTTTTCTATCGAAAAATTTACAAATTTAGCTTGCTGTCAAAACAAAAATATATATATGCTGGCTCGCTACCGCTCGGCAGGTAAATATTGACACCTGAATGGGGTAAACGTCTTAAAACAGTAGGCTGAATGGGGCCGAATGGATACAAGCCAAGACTGTAGGAAACTGAAGGACAAGCGCCAAGGGAGGTCACCCAGAAGAAAGTTATAAGCAGTGCCAATATCAATAGTTAGCAAAAGAGCTTGTTAATAATGTGCATAAAATCTAAGGATATTAATTCTACACCTCTACGACAAGACACAAACAGTACTAGTCGACACGAGTATTATCTATATTTTATTAATCTCACCACAACACCAAACACCCCCAATGAAATCAATTAAAGTATATATGTGATCCACCGGGATTCGAACTAGGGTTATCACACACAGATTGTTGCCACCTTTACCATTACACCACCAGGACGGTTAAAGGTTTATGCACACGCCTACGACTTATTATCCATTCTCGAATACTGGATATTAATCTAATCATGTTCATATTCCCAACCGCGCTATGGTAGGCCTAATGTTTAAGTGAGAGGAAAGGATATTGATGGGGCACAGATCATATAGACCGGCCTCGCTACCAAATATCCCTGAACCTACTGATAATCTATATTTTATTAATTTCACCACAACACCAAACACCTCCAATGAAATCAATTAAAGTATATATGTGATCCACCGGGATTCATGTGACAGATTTCTAGTTAACTGTGTACAATCGTCTGATGTTAGCATGAAGACAGTGAACATAGCATCCTAATATCCTCAAGGGGATAGTATAAATAATATTTACATACTGATTTACTTATATATATATTTACTTATGAATATTTTAATTTACTTACCTACTTACAGACCCCAGCACTGTAGCGTTGTTCGTTGAATAGACATACCAGTACGTACCTGCAAGACAAATATAACTATTAGTCTGCAGTAATGAACATTATGAAATGCAAGACAAAAATCATTAATAGCGGCAAAATGTAGTGGGTGGAATACGCGGAAAAACTGTAATAGAAGTTAATATATATATATATATATATATATATATATATATATATATATATTTATATATACATAATTATATATATATACACGTGGAAACGGATGTTGACGATGAAGGATAAGACAGTGGTGGAACGAAAGTCATTGATTGATTATGTATGTGTGGATGAACGAATGAAGAAATCTGTGATGGATGCTAGGGTGTATAGGGGTATTGGAGGGGGTCTGTCTGATCATTATGTAGTGGTAGCTAAGGTTAGGATACAAAAGAAGTGGGTGAGGAGAGCTGGAGGGAGGCGATAGGAGGGTGGAATGGTGAGGAGGGTCGAGAGGTTGCAGGAAGAGGAAGTCAGGGAGGAGTACAGGAGAGCAGTGGAAAGACAACTAGGTGGGTTCGACCTGGAAGTTATGGAGGAAGTGGAGGAGATGAGCAAGGTGTTTAAGGATGAGATCTGTGCAGCATGTGAGGAGGTGTGTGGAGTGAGGAGAAGAGGGAGGGGAGTGAAAGGTACAGCATGGTGGACAGAAGAGGTAAGAATAGCTGTGGAAGAAAAGAAGAAAGCATATAGAGAGTGGTTGGGTAGTAGAGGGAATGAAGATTCCGAGAGACAGAAACGAGCGAGGTACGTGGAGAGTAAGAGGGTGGTGAAGAGAGTAGTGAAGGAAAGTAAGAGAAGAGTAGATGAGGAATTTGGAAGTAATCTGAGTGTAAAATGGAGGGAGAGTAAGAAACTGTTCTGGAAAGAAGTCAAGAAAGTTAGGGAAGGTAGCAAGGGAAACAGTAAGGGTGTGAAAGATAAGAATGGGAGAATGCTAGCCGAGAAGCAAGAGAGAGTCGAAAGATGGAGGGAGTACTTCAGTGAGTTGCTAAATGTAAGGAATGAAGAGCCAGCAAACATAGCTGGATATGGTATGGGAGGGAGAAGAAGAGAAGTAGTGGAGGAGGAGGTGGGGATCAGGAGGTCAGAAGTGTGGGAAGCCATGAAAAGAGTGAAGTTGGGGAAAGCACCAGGAACAGATGGAGTGTGTGGGGAAATGTTGAGGTATGGTGGTGAGATAGTGATAGAATGGGTATGGAAAATGTGCAAACTAGCATAGGAGAAGGGGAGTGCACCCGATGACTGGAAGACTGGCATAATAGTCCCCCTATGTAAGGGCAAAGGGGAAAGAGGAGTGTGTGGTAACCACCGAGGAATATGTCTTCTAAGCGTAGTAGGGAAGGTACCGTATACAGTAGGGTAGTGATTGAGAGAGTGAGAGTGAGAACGGAGAAATGGATAGGCGACGAGCAGGGAGGTTTTAGGAAGGGAAGAGGATGTGTAGATCAGATTTTTACCCTGAATTGTGTTGTGGAGAAGTATCTGGAGAAAAAACAAAAGGTGTATGACAGAGTGGATAGAGAAGGTTTGTGGAAAGTACTTAGAATATACGGAGTAGGGGGCAAGTTGCTGAAAGCAGTGAAGAGCATGTATGAGGGTGCAAAGGCGGCAGTATGTGTGGAGAGTGAGCAGAGCGAGTTCTTTGACCTGAATGTTGGTTTGAAACAGGGGTGTGTGATGTCCCCGTGGTTGTTTAATGTATATATGGATGGAGTCATGAAAGAAAAACTATCAAGAGCAGTGGATGTTGGTGTATCGCTGAAAAGGGAGGGAATTGAGTGGAAGCTACCTATACTGCTGTTTGCAGATGATACAGTTCTGATGAGTGATAATGAATGGGAGTTGCAGGGTCTGGTAAATGAGTTTGGAACAGTGTGCGAAAAACGGAATTTGAAGGTAAATGCGGGGAAGAGCAAGGTTATGATCTTCGAAAGGGGTGAAATCACAGAGTGTGAGGTGAAGCTGAACGGTCAGGCTACGGACATCGTCAACTCTTTAAGTGGCTGGGCAGTTTGTTGAGTAAAGATGGGACTATGGATGAAGAAGTGCGGGAGAGGGTACAACAGGGGAAGAGGGTTGTAGGAACGCTAAAAGCAGTAACAAGAAATAGGGTGGTCAGTATGGAAGTGAAGAAGTCCTTGCATGACAGTGTGGTAATCCCGACACTGACTTACGGAAGCGAAACATGGACGTTGGTTGAGAGACTCAGACCAAGAGTGAGAGCAGTGGAAATGAATTACTTAAGGAGTGCGTGCAGAGTTACATGGAGGGATAGACAGACTAATGAGGAGGTAAGAAGGTGTGGTGTGGAGGTAGATGTGCTGGAAAGTGTGAAAAGGAACAACTTGAGATGGTTCGGCCATATGGAACGTATGGAAAGCGAGAGAATGACTAAGAGGGTGTATGAGAGCGAGGTGGAGGGACAGAGAGGGAGAGGTAGACCGAATGAGAGGTGGAAGGATGGAGTGAGGAAGTACATGAACGAAGGTGGTGCTGGTTGGGGGGAGGGGCGTCGACTGACTGGGGACAGAGGTTCATGGGGTGGTTCGTTCGTGGCCACCCCTTCGGGGATCACGGCGTCAGGCAATATATATATATATATATATATATAATTGTTTTCCCTAAACCACCAAGAAGCTTAAATAATCGGCCGGTTCCTTCTCAATTGCAGGCTAATACAGTTACCTAATACTTACCTAATAGTTACCCGCGTATAATGGAAGTGTCGTCACAGGTACAGTACTAAATGGGACCTAGTCCCTTTGTTATTTATTTGATTTCAGCTACATTAAGACGATTTTATGAAGCTTAGGAAGGATATATGGTAGCTAAAGGATTAATTGAGACAGTGTGTAGCCTTTTAAGTGATACACGTTCTTCCTAAGCTGAATACAATTGTCTAATAGTTGCCAGAATATAATGAAAAGGACGTAACCGGTACTGAATGGGTTAAGGGGAGGCGGGCCGTTTGTTTGGTCATTCATTCCTTTTGTTTTAGTTTCCTCAATAGACCTCCATCAAGCTTTCAACAAAAACCTAGACCCCCCTTCAAGATAAATTTGTACATTATTCGATAGAAAAATTTCCCGGCCGAAGGCCGATTCCTCTTAAGATTTCAGGATCGCTATCGCTCGCCAGGAAGAAATCGACACCTAAATGGCACGAAAGGTCATATAATTGACAAAGAAATGGGACGAAAGGTGTTAAAATCGCCAAAACTAATGGGCCGAACGTCTTTTAATCTCAAAACAAATGGGGCTTAACACGAGGGACAAAGGGAACCAGAGAAACGACCCGTCTCCCCTTAAGTACCAGAGGTCGAACAAATTCAGCATGTTCGTGATATTGCGTTGATCTGTTTGTGTCGGAAGTACATGTAAGCTATGAGTCAACAGCGAGGGTATACTAAACTGCAAAATCATAAACATGTAGGATTGTCCATTGTGAAAGCGGTTGTGCAATGCCTCGGTGAAGAAAGAAAACTCACACACACACACACACACACCATACTCACACACACACACCATACTCACACACACACACACCATACTCTAACACACACACACACACACCATACTTACACAGACACACACACACAAACCATATTCAAACACACACACACACACACACACTGATGAATGCCTTACGAACGCACCAACTATCGTCGGTATCGGTAATAACTGGAACCATAGTTATCCACACTAGTATTTCGATAGACATGAACAATTCTACGACAATATATCACACGAACAAGTAATATTGCTGGAATATCGGTGCGAGTATCCTAGGTTCGAGTCCTTGGAGAACCACATGTATTCATTACTTTCATTGATTTCACTAATTAGGTTTATTTGTAAGTTATTGGTGGGTTGGTTGAAAACAAAATATGAAAAATTACCAGTTATACTATTTCAGTAATTCAATAATAATACATATATACATTGCCAACATAAATGAATATGTATAATTATAATCAATAATATACCTGAATAACAATGACCATTCAGTAGATATCCCCCCCCCCCCCTTTCAAACCTACCATAATTATTTGAGCGCCACATTATCATCAATGCAATTAAGGGGAGATGAGTCTGTTTTCTGGACCACTTTCTCCCTCGTGTTTAACCCCATTAGTTTTGATATTTTATGACGTTCGGCGCATTAGTTTGACGATTTTAAAACCTTTCGCTCCTTTTCGTTGTAATTTTTAAGACCTTTTGTGCCATTTAGGTGTCGAATTTTTCCTGGTAAGCGATAGCGAGCCTGAAATTGTAAGAGGAACCGGCCTTTGGCCAGGACAATTTTTCTACCGAAAAATGTACAAATTTATCTTGTCGGGGGGGGGGGGGGGGGGTTTTTAAGCTTGATGGAGGTCTAGCGAGGAAACGAAAAATTATATGAATAACTGAATAAATAGACCCCCAAAACAGCCATTATCCCCTTAATATATCACCATGAAACCCGATATCATTAGCGGTAAATCTTTTATGTTCTACACAATATAAAACCCTAATTTAGAGAGCTGTATTATCTGTGGGGCGTGTCTAAATAAGAGCTGTATTATCTGTGGGGCGTGTCTAAATAAGAGCTGTATTATCTGTGGGGCGTGTCTGAATAAGAGCTGTATTATCTGTGGGGCGTGTCTAAATAAGAGCTGTATTATCTGTGGGGCGTGTCTGAATAAGAGCTGTATTATCTGTGGGGCGTGTCTGAATAAGAGCTGTATTATCTGTGGGGCGTGTCTAAATAAGAGCTGTATTATCTGTGGGGCGTGTCTAAATAAGAGCTGTATTATCTGTGGGGCGTGTCTAAATAAGAGCTGTATTATCTGTGGGGCGTGTCTAAATAAGAGCTGTATTATCTGTGGGGCGTGTCTAAATAAGAGCTGTATTATCTGTGGGGCGTGTCTAAATAAGAGCTGTATTATCTGTGGGGCGTGTCTAAATAAGAGCTGTATTATCTGTGGGGCGTGTCTGAATAAGAGCTGTATTATCTGTGGGGCGTGTCTAAATAAGAGCTGTATTATCTGTGGGGCGTGTCTGAATAAGAGCTGTATTATCTGTGGGGCGTGTCTAAATAAGAGCTGTATTATCTGTGGGGCGTGTCTAAATAAGAGCTGTATTATCTGTGGGGCGTGTCTAAATAAGAGCTGTATTATCTGTGGGGCGTGTCTAAATAAGAGCTGTATTATCTGTGGGGCGTGTCTAAATAAGAGCTGTATTATCTGTGGGGCGTGTCTAAATAAGAGCTGTATTATCTGTGGGGCGTGTCTGAATAAGAGCTGTATTATCTGTGGGGCGTGTCTAAATAAGAGCTGTATTATCTGTGGGGCGTGTCTGAATAAGAGCTGTATTATCTGTGGGGCGTGTCTAAATAAGAGCTGTATTATCTGTGGGGCGTGTCTGAATAAGAGCTGTATTATCTGTGGGGCGTGTCTAAATAAGAGCTGTATTATCTGTGGGGCGTGTCTAAATAAGAGCTGTATTATCTGTGGGGCGTGTCTAAATAAGAGCTGTATTATCTGTGGGGCGTGTCTAAATAAGAGCTGTATTATCTGTGGGGCGTGTCTAAATAAGAGCTGTATTATCTGTGGGGCGTGTCTAATAAGAGCTGTATTATCTGTGGGGCGTGTCTAAATAAGAGCTGTATTATCTGTGGGGCGTGTCTGAATAAGAGCTGTATTATCTGTGGGGCGTGTCTAAATAAGAGCTGTATTATCTGTGGGGCGTGTCTGAATAAGAGCTGTATTATCTGTGGGGCGTGTCTAAATAAGAGCTGTATTATCTGTGGGGCGTGTCTAAATAAGAGCTGTATTATCTGTGGGGCGTGTCTAAATAAGAGCTGTATTATCTGTGGGGCGTGTCTGAATAAGAGCTGTATTATCTGTGGGGCGTGTCTAAATAAGAGCTGTATTATCTGTGGGGCGTGTCTGAATAAGAGCTGTATTATCTGTGGGGCATGTCTGAATAAGAGCTGCATTATCTGTGGGGCGTGTCTGAATAAGAGCTGTATTATCTGTGGGGTGTGTCTAAATAAGAGCTGTATTATCTGTGGGGCGTGTCTAAATAAGAGCTGTATTATCTGTGGGGCGTGTCTAAATAAGAGCTGTATTATCTGTGGGGTGTGTCTAGATAAAATGTAGTGTGGAGAAAAAAAAATCAAACAACCAAGGTCATAAAATTGACAAAGAAATGGGGCGATAGGTCTTAAAATTGCCGAACTAATAGGGCGAACGTCTAATAATCTCAAAACACTCCATTACAGCTGGGGGGGGGGGGGGGGGGAGATAAAAACTACATTTGGACTAGTGCAAGATAGTCTAACCATTGCCAGTCGCCTTGATCCCTGAAGGGGGGTGGTCACGAATGAATATCCTACATATACTCTTCTTCCATCCGTCAACCGGCGCCTCTCCTTCCACCCAACACCAGTTTCACTCATATGCCTCCTAAGGGGAGATATGCCACTTTTTTTGGACCCCCTTCTCCCTCATGTTTAGCCCCATTATTTTATTTTATTTTAAGACGTTTGCCTCATTAGTTTGTCGTTTTCAAGATATTTCGTCCCATTTCTTCATCAATATCAAGATCGTTCGTGCCATTTAGGTGTCCATGTTTTCCTGGCGAGCGATAGCGAGTCTGTAATTTGAGAGGAAGCGGCCTTCGGCCGGGACATTTTTCTACCGAAAAATTTACAAATTTATCTTGAAGGGGATCTTGGGGGTGTTTTATACGCTTGATGGAGGTCTAGGGAATAAAGTTGAGTCAAATTTTCGCTAGCTTTAAAAAATATGCTATACTGTATGTTCCTTAAGGGGAGGTTTTTAGTTAGTTCCCTAGACCTCCATCAAGCTTAAAATGTCACCCTCTAGGCCCCCTTTCAAGATAAATGTGTACATTTTTCGGTAGAAAAATGTCCCGGCCAAAGGTTCCTCTTAAATTACAGGCTCGCTATCGCTCGCCAGGAAAACACCGACACCTAAATTGCATGAAAGGTCTTTAAAATTGACAGACATGGGGCAAAAGTTCTTAATTATGGTGCGAATGTCTTAAAATATCAAAAGCAATGCGGCTAAACATGAGGGAGAAGGGGTAAAGAAAAAAATCCCTCAAGTGGATATCTGCCCTTAACTTCATCCCACCATCTCACACTCTCTGTCTGTAGCTCCTTCCTGCCGCTGATTATCATTATGAATATTACCCCCTTCTGTACTGTCGCCGTCCTTTTAACTTTCTTCTGGCTACTATTAGACGATTGTATTCAGTTTAAAAGGGGCCTCAGGCAATTAACAGGACTCGAGCTATCTCACTTAACCCTTTATACAACCACAGATCCTTCTAATCTGCATAACATCGTCTACATACAGGTAAACTAAGATTACAAAGACAGATGGGGTTACAATTACGACGATGCTCTATTATAAGATTCAGATAATGATGACAAAAGGATAATGAAGATGATAATGATGATGATGTTGATGATGATTAAGGGAGCCCACCTCGCTTTTTTTTCACTTTCTCTCCCTATCGCTTTGGCTTGTATCCATTCGGCACTATTCAGCTTACTGTTTTAAGACGTTTACCACCATCCAGGTTTCAATATTTTCCTGGCGAGCGGTAGCGAGCCAACATATAGATATTTTTGTTTTGACAGCAAGCAAAATTTTTACATTTTTAGATAGAAAAATTCTCCGGCGAAGCCGGATTTCTCCATACAATGCTGGCTCGCTTTCGCTCGCCAGGAAAAAATCGACACCTGGATGGGGATAAACGTCTTAAAACAGTTGGCTGAATGGTGCCGAATGGATACAAGCCAGGGAAAGAGAGAAAAGGAGAGAAAGATGAAAAAAAAGATGCTATAAAAGACGAAGACGAAAATTAATGAAGGCCTGCTCTGGCAAAACGTAATCGTGTTTAATGATTTCCAGACTTAATAAGCTCCTTCGTAGAGAGCGGGTGGGCAAAACAAAAGTATCAGTAGCAATTAGGAACTCTTAATTTATTTATCTGGGAACCCAAGTCTAAGAAACGCTCCCCATTCTCAAAACACTTTCTCCTTTAAGCCGGTATCACACGAGCGCTTTTTCCCTCAATATCTATCCTTAACATTAGTCTGGCAGCTTATGATGCAAGTTTTAGATAATTGTGTCACTTAGCGGCTCGCTGGTGTAGTGACTAGCGTCTTGGACTTCCACCCAGAAGGCCCAGGTTCGCGCAAACGCTAGGCGCAGTAAATATTTTTCACAAGCACTGAGTCGTTACCGTCCCTCATGGGCAAGGGGATGGGGTAGTAGTACAGAACCCCAATGGAAATACGCCTAATCAGCCTTATTGGGCTATCCTTAGCTGGCCTAGCATGCGCTAGCTCTAAGAACTATTATTATTATTATTATTATTATTATTATTATTATTATTATATATCTATACCCTGTTCCAAATAGGTAGCCTGAAAATCGTGAACCCTATCCTCTATAATTCTTAAAGTTTTAGAGCAAATGGGCTGTACATGTCCACACTTATTCCCTGGTTTACCCTTCCCAAATGGGCTGTACATGTCCACACTTATTCCCTGGTTTACCCTTCCCAAATGGTAACAGTATTAGCTCGATAACTCTAGTCATTTGTGAGCTATAGAGGTTAATGTTCAAGAATTGTTTGCCTACTTACTTGGAACAGGGTATAGTTTCCGACCCCAGCCAGAAAGATCCCAGTAATGTTGCCGGAAAAATGATGAATATCGAATGTTGATAATAAAATAATTCGTGTGATACCTCCTTCATGCAGCGTCCCACGGGCTGTACTTTCTGCGTTTTTGCATGCCACTATTCGCGACAGGAAGAGACCAGACGAGAGTTGGAGAGATGAGATAGAAAAAAACTGCAGGGGTAACATGGGAACGGCTGGCAAAATCCTCGGACTACTAATGGCTGCTGCTGCTGATGATGATGATGAATATATATATATATATATATATATATATATATATATATATATATATATATATATATATATATATATTGATGCCGAAAATTCGAGTAATAAACATGGCGTATGGCGCAGCTCTATCTCTATTCTTCCTCTTGCTGTGGAAACTGCGGTGCCCTCGGCCCCCTACTGATGTCTTTATATATATATATATATATATATATATATTCGTATACTACCTCTAACCTTGGAGGTAGCCTACTTCCAGGTTGAGATGTTGAAGTTAGCATCTCACCTTGAAGCTCCTGTAAACACGGAGGTGGATTCTGGCAACAGGCCTGTCACCAGCAGAGGCAGCCCGCTACGGGGGGGGGGGGGGGAGTACAAAGTGTGAAGTAGGGTGGAGGAAGAGGAGGGTAATAGGTGTGTAGAGGGGAGGAATGGAGGGTATTAGCAGGTGTGAGGAGAGGAGAGGAGGGGGAAAGGGAGGGGAGGAAGAGAAGAGTAGTAAGTGTGAGAGGGGAGGGGAAAAGAGACGGGAGGAGAAGTAGTAGGGGTGAAGAGGGGAGGGGGGAGGAGATGATTAGTAGGAGTGAGGAGAGGAAGGGGAAAGAGAAGAGAGAAAGAGGAGAGAAGTTGGTGTGAAGAGGGGAGGGGGGAGGAGGAGGAGACGAGTAGACAAAGTCAATAAGAAAGGGGTTAAGAGAGAGAAGGAGAAGTAGTAGGGGTGAAGAGGGGAGGGGGGAGGAGGACATTAGTAGGTGTGAGGAGAGGAGGGGGAAAGAGAGGAGAGAAGTAGGTGTGAAGAGGAGAGGTGAAAGGAGGGGGGGAGTAGACAAAGTGAAGAAGAAAGGGGTTAAGAGGGAGGAGGGTAGTAGGGGTGAAAAGGGGAAAGGGGTAGAGAGAGGGGAGGATAAGGAGGAGGGTAGTAGGTGTGGAGAGGGGAAAGGGGTAGAGAGAGGGGAGGAGAAGATAGAGGAGGAGGAGAGAGACGGTAGGAGGAGGAGGAGGAGAAGTACAGTAAGTGGGAAGAAGCAAGACGAAGAATGGGAAACAAGAGAGTAGGTGAGAAGGAGGAGAGTAGTAGGTGTAGAGAGGGGAAGGGAGTAAAGAGGAAGAACAGGAGAGTAGTAGATGTGAAGAGGGGAAAGGGATAAGGGGAAGGAGGAGAGTAGAATGTGTGAAGAGGGCGAGGAGGAGGAGGATAGTAGTAGGTATGAAGAGGAGGAGGAGGAGGAAGGTAGAAGGTGTAAAAAGGGGAGGGTGTAAGGAAGGAGGGGGGATGAGAGTAAGAGTGAAGAGAGGGGGAAGGAGTAGAGAATGTATGAGAGTAAAATATGAGGGGAAGAAGATAGAGAGGAGGATAAAAGAAGAAGAAGAGGAGAAGGAGACTACTAGGTGTGGAGAGGGGAGGGGATGAGTTAAGGGGTAGTGATTATGTTTTGGTCTATTTATTTTTATTTATATATATTTATATATATATATATATATATATATATATATATATATATATATATATATATATATACTGTATATACCCGGTATATATATATATATATATATATATATATATATTAGTTTAATCGCTAGACCTCCATCAAGATCCCCCCCCCCCCCCCCCCCCCAAACAGACCTCCCTTCAGGATCAATCTGTAAATTTATCGGTAGAAAAATTTCCCGAGAATATCAGGCTCGCTATCGCTCGCCAGGATAATATCGATACCTAAATGGTACGAAAAGTCTATATATTGACAAATAAATGGGGTAAAAGGTCTTACAATCGCCAAACTAATGGAACGAACGTCTTAAAAATCTCAAAGCTAATGGGACTCAACATGAGGGAGAAAAAACAACCACCTTCCCCATAAATAACCACCTCCCCCATAAAGGCAGGTGAACTATTGTCTGATCAACCGCGTTAATTAGCGGATGTGTTATTCTCTCTCTCTCTCATTCTCACTTTCACACACACACACACACACTCTCACTCAATCTCTCTCTCCCACTCTCATTTTCACTTTCACTCACACAAACACACACTTTCTCTCTCACTCTCACTGTTTGGACACTTGATCCTCAGTGTTTTGGAGGACAAGCAGCCTAGAAGGGTCACTAGAACTGTTGTTGCTTGATTTCCTTTGTACTCACTCACTCACTCTCATTCTCTCTCTCTCACTAACTCACTCACTCACTCTCATTCTCTCTCTCTCTCTCTCTCTCTCTCTCTGCCAGCAACGAGAGAATTTTACAATGAAATTAGATGAAGCCTACAACAAGATCAACGTCCTCACCATGAAGCTGGAATCACTCCAAGAGTTTGTAACACTCAACGTTGGAGTACCACAAACTTCAATTGTCACCGCAACTCCAGCAGCCACCAACGCCCCAACGTCAACTGCCAACAATTCAACGCCTACAGTAGCCACTTCAGCTGATGTTTCCGATACTCAAGATACAAATAGTGACTCTCTTCCCCCTCAAGACAACTTCCGTGTCGTGAGGAACAACGTTTGCCCCAAGACCAGGAAACACATACCGATTACCGAGTGTCAAAACCGTTTCCAGATACTCGCAGACTTAGATGACGAAGAGGAAATAGAAGAAGTCCGGCTCGTGGGAGACTCGATGATACGTGGTCAGCTCACAGAGTTTTGCGCCAGGGCACCTAAGACCAGGAAGCGTTTTTGTATCCCTGGTGGTGGTGTGGATGACGTAGTTGCAGCAGTTGACAAAGTATCAAAGCTGGCCCCTGCTAATACAATGTACGTCATCCACGTTGGATCCAACGATGTACAGCGAACCCAGTCGGAAGATTTGCTTTTAAAGTTACCAGCAGCTGATCAACTAGTTTAAGGAGAAGTCATCAAGGATCATCGTCTCAGGAATCGTCCCCCGGCTCGGTGTAGAGAGCCGATTTTACAACATAGCCACCAGCACAAATCGTTGTCTAGCAAACCTCTGCAGGAAGGAGAACGTGGGATTCGTCGACACCTGGGACAATTTCTACTACGATGACTATTTGTTTTCGGACGATGGAGTTCATCGGAACCAGGTGGGAGCAGCACGTTTTGGGCGTCTTCTCAACGATGCGGTGAAGGATTTTCGGAGAAGAAATCGACTCAGCACAGGACAACCAGTAAGGAGGACCGAAGACAGCGAGGACGGCAACCTACAAAGGAATTAAATACTAATCCGTCAAAGAACCGCGAATTTGGATAAGCTCCACCAACACGACCCAAATAAAAAACCGCCGGGATAACAACCGAGGACCGAGGACAGCCATGAACGTAAATGTTGATCCGACCAGAACCAAAAATTTGATTAAAGAGCATTCTGTGAGTTCTAAAATCATAACGTTAAAGGTTTTCTAGGCAAACGCTCGTAGCATACGCAATAAATTTTCAGATTTAGAGGAACTAGTGTTTACAGAAAATTATGATGTGATTGGCATAACAGAATCTTGGCTCAATACAGAGGATTAGAGACTCTTTAGCAGAGTAATCACTTCCCGGGTTATGAATGTTTGAGAACAGCCGAATAAATAAAAATGGAGGTGGCGTTTATTTTATATCAAAGAAAGTCTTAAAACGAACCTCGTGTCAAAACCTCAAATTGTGAACGTCGACACATATTTTGTGCTAATAAAAAATAATAAAGGTACACAAATAATACTTGCGTTAATATACAGACCTCCAGCTCAATCAGTGCAAACTGACCGAGAAATTACGAACAAATTGCAGAGTAAGTAACTCACAAGATACCGTTATTTTTGGCGACTTTAATTTACCTGTGACCAAAGTGGGGCAATACTCTTACTTCAAACTCCGGACATGACCTGTATACGAACTTGCAAGAGGAGTTCGCTTTATCAATTTGTACGACCGCTCGACCCCGTGGTAAT
>CM064483.1:14611778-14619492 GCA_032716605.1 Paralithodes platypus | reverse complement strand
GATGTGGAAGAAAAGGAAATATAAAGGAAGGAAAGGAAAGAGGGAGATATGAATGGAGGAAGGAAGAAAGAGAGATGGATGGATGAAAGAAAGAGGGAAGGAAGGTAAGAAGGACAGAGGGAGATGTGAATGAAAAGGAAATATAAAGGAAAGAAGGAAAGAGGGAGATGTGAATGAAGGAAAGAGGGAATGAAGAAAGAGAGAGAGAGATGGATGAAAGAAAGAGGGAAGGAAGGAAAGAGGGAGATGTGGAGCGACAAAGGAATATAAACAAGGGGGGGGGGGGGAAGGAAGGAAAGAGGGAGATGTGAATGAAGGAAGGAATGAAGGGAGAAAAGAGAGAGGGATGGATGAAAGAAAGAGGAAAGGAAGGTAAGAAGGACAGAGGGAGATGCGGAAGAAAAGGAAATATAAAGGAAGGAAGGAAGGAAAGAGGGAGATGTGAATGAAAAGGAAATATAAAGGAAGGAAGGAAGGAAAGAGGGAGATGTGAATGAAAAGGAAATATATAGGAATGAGTTTAGACGGAAAGAGGTGGAGGAGAAATACTTGTAAAGATTTCACATTAATTCTTGTATTATATATTAGCTATTGTATTTCTTCTGGTTAATTTAGGCTGATTATGAAGGTGAAATTAAATGATTAGGTCCATTGTATATTTTATCTAATTTATCTCCAGATATCCGCTGGATATCTGGGGATATCCAGACGTTAACGTCTAATCATTACGTTATCAGAGTGCAGTTGGGTGCATGTACAGGCTAAGATTAATATGCAGTATTCGAGAATGCATAATATATCGTAGGCTTGTGCATAAACCTTTAACAGTCTTGATAGCCTAATGCTTAGTGTGCGGAATTTCGGTTTGAGTATTCTAGGTTCGAGTCCTTGGAGTACCACATGTATTCATTACTTTCATTAATTTTATTAGTTGGGTTTATTTGTAAATTAATTGGTGAGTTGGTGAAAACAAATATGAAATTATGTTTCCATATACTTATTTATGTAGGCTGTCTGTTCTTCAATGTCAGTGTATTGTTTAATCTGTTTACCTGGATACTTCCTATGTTTTGTAGGTAGGCATATCTAGCTTGTAACCCCTACAAGATTATGACGTATTTTGGCAGTATATTCTGGATATGATTAGACGATTTTATATAAGATTGGAAGGATCTGTGGGCATCAAAATGGGGAAGACCGTTTCAATTAACCCTCTTACTTCCATATACCCTTGCTAATCAGCATACAATCGTCGAATGATAACCAGAAACAGATAAGAGTCATCGTATCTTGAAAGGGTTAATCCATTTTCAGCCTAGGCTCCAAAGAATAAAGCCACGAAGATGAGCCCCGTGGCATTGTTTTTGGTCATTAATATCAATTGCAAAGACGTATGAGAATTGCAAAGTATATTCTTAACTTTGCATATACAATATACTAATAATGCCAGCCTCATTCCACACCTATTGTATTGTCATATAATATAGACCCCACTCTTCATATTTACCTCTGCTTCCTCCTTGCTCCTGTAATAGCTTTCTGGCCCGTCATTCAGGTTCGATCCCGGCATGATTCCCGTTACGGCTCTTCCCTTCTTATCAGGCAATCTCTCTCTCTCTCTCTCTCTCTCTCTCTCTCTCTCTCTCTCTCTCTCTCTCTCTCTCTCTCTCTCTCTCTCTCTCTCTCTCTCTTCTTATCATGCAATATCTCTCCATGTCTCCCTCAATCTGCCTGGGTTGGACTTGCAAGGGTTCTTCGATCTTTCTCAATCATCTGCCATATAGCGTTATTTCTGGATTTTTGGGTATATATATACAGTATATATATAGGTTTTGATTACTTCCCAATTATATGCAGTGAACTATGGAAGGTTTTGTCGTAGTTATCTCCTTCTGTACCGGCACCATCCTTTTAACTTTATTTTGGCTACTATTAGACGATATTATTCAGTTTGAACATGGTCTCCAGAAATTACCAGGCTTTGAACTGTCTCACTTACCCCTTTTTACTACTACAGATTCTTCTTAAGCTGTACAAAATCGTCTAAACATAGCTATAATAAACTTTAAAAGACGTCGCCGGTACAGAAGGGGTTAAAAGGTTCATATCCTGTAGCCTATGTCCGGAGGTATGGTTGTAACAAAGGACAATATATATATACGATTCTACCTTTTCAATCCTAGAGGTCTTTCCCAAGATTTAGCTGTAAAATAGTAAAGTACACTATATTAAGGGGAGATGGGAGTATTTATTTGTTTATTGTTTTATCTTTTCAATATATTTTAGTTTCCTCTCTAGACCTCCATTAACCTGTAAAAAACACCCCCTAGACCCCCCTTCAAGATAAATGTTTACATTTTTCGCTAGACAAATTTCCCGGCCAAAGGCCGGTTACTCTTAAAATTACAGGCTCGCTTACGCTCGCCAGGAAAAAAAATCGACACCTAAATGGCACGAAAGGTCTTAATATTGATTAATTAACACTCAGTATCGGTATCTTCGTTCAAAATGGGATAAACAACCCCCACCCTACACGTCTATGAATATGACCTATACACACACACACACACACACACACACACACACACACACACACACACACTCTCTTTCTCTCTCTCTCTCTGTCACACACACACACACACATACACACATACACACACACACACACACACACACACTCTCTCTCTCTCTCTCTCTCTCTCTCAGCAAAGTAGGGTCGCTAAGATGGCTACTCCCTGGAGACCCCGACAAAGTGAGAAAAATATGAGATTCATTTACATAGATACACTGACCACACAGACCTTACTATCCTAGCGAGAGAGAGAGAGAGACGTATGAATAACATATTTTATACAGAGTGCTGGATGGTAATCGTTAGCCTTGGTCGGCAACCCATCTAGGGGAGACAACCTTATTCAAATCTGGGTTGATGGGACTCGTCCGCCTTGGTCGGCAACCTGTCTAGGCTAGTAAACCGTATACAAATCCGTATGTCTTACCTAAAAGTGAAGCAGGTTATTGGATGGACTAGCCGCACATCACTGTAGGTCCGCTTGGGGGCATTTTGTGTATGGCCACCCCCATAAAGGAGAGTACGGTGTCCGGCAATAGATAGATAGATAGAATTGCTATGTATTTTTCTAATATTAATTCGATATACTTTATTTTTATCATTGATCACTGAACTTCACTACTTGGTATAGAAAGTTTCATATTTACTATTAATATTTTAATATATAGCGCTGTACTATAAATTCGTTATATTTTTCAAGAAATAATCTCATACTTCAGCAAGTTCTATTACAGAAGAATAAACACACACACACACACACACACACACACACACACACACACACACACCTCCACAATAAGTAAAACGAATATATATTTTGAAAAATACACAGTAATTCATTATAATACTGTATATATGTTTTTTCATCTCTCCGCTCTCTATCGCTCTATCTCTCTCTGTATATATATATATATATATAGTATATATATATGATATATATATATATATATATATATATATATATATTATATAGATCATTATATATATATATATATATAGTATACTGTATATACACACATATATCTATATATTTATTTATCTATCTACCGAGCCCTCTATCTATCTAACTATTTATCTATCTATCTCTCTGCCCTCTGCTCTTTCCCGTGTTTTCACTCTTTCTATGAAACTCTCTTCCCGGCCGGATCGGATCAGCTGAGTGATGTCAACAAACCTATAATGGTGACACCCCGTTTTCTGAGCCCGAACGTAAACATGAAGGCTTTCTCGTTAACCCTTTCTGTACCGGCGTTGTTTGTTAGAGTTTATTCTTGCTAGGTTTAGACGATTTTATGAAGCTTAGGAAGGATCTGTGGTAGTTAAAGGGGTTGAATGAGATAGTTCGAAGCCTTATAATTACTAGAGATCCTTTCTAAACTGAATAAAATCGGTTGGTAGTAGCCAGAATAAAATTTTAAGGAGGGCGACGTTACAGAAGGGGCTTCTCCCTCATGTTTAGCACCATTCGTGTTGAGATTTTAAGACGTTTGTTCCATTAGTTTGGCAATATTAAGACTTTTCAACCCATTTCTTTGTCAATATTAGAACTTTTCGTGTCATTTAGATGTAGATTGTTTACCCTTGCGAGCGATAGCGAGCCTTCAATTTTAGGAGGAGCTGGCCTTTGACCGGGACATTGATGTACCGAAAAATGTACACATTTATTTCGAAGGGGGATCTAAAGCTTGATGGAGGTCTAGTGAGGAAAAAACCCTAAAAAGAACAACAAATATTAATTAAATAGCCCCAAAACTAAACCCTACCCCCTTAATAGCCACACCTTATCTTTGATCATCAAGGGAACCCACCTCGTTTTTTTTTCTCTTTCTCTCCCTTTCTCTTTGGCTTGTATCTATTCGGCCCCACTCAGCCTACTGTTTTAAGACGTTTACCCCCATCCAGGTGTCAATATTTTCCTGGCGAGCGGTTGCGAGCCAGCATATATATTTTTTATTTTCGACGGCAAGCTAAAATTTTTAAATATTTTTCGATAGAAAAATGGTCTACGCGAAGCCGGATTTCTCCATACAATGCTGACTCGCTATCGCTCGCCAGGAAGAAATCGACACCTGGATGGGCACAAACGTCTTAAAACAGTTGGCTGAATGGGGACGAATGGATACAAGCCAGGGAAAGAGAAAAACAGGAGAGAAAGATAAAAAAAAACCGGTGACCCCCCTTAATATCAACATCATCTCGTTGATCTTCAACCCTTTCAAGATTATCACGCAATTTGACAGTTGATTCTGGCTGCCATTAGACGATTTTATATAGTTTAGGAAGGATCTGTGGCAATGACAAGGGTAAAGACTTTCTCAATTAACCCTATGCGTTCCATATACCGTTCCTAATATGAATAAAATTGAAGGGGTTTATTGCACGGATTTTTATTTTGTTATTATTTTTATTTCTACCATGTATTTATTATTTATACAGTATATATGTATGTCCCCCTTCTGTCGTCAGCCGCCTCATCCATCTTCTTGCCTTATATATAGTTGTGGCTGGGGTGGGATTTTTTTTTTTTTTTTTTTTTTTTTTTTTTTTTTTTTTTTTAAGGTTATTCATCACCCTCTTGGTTCACTCACCGCTCATCCATCAACGGTTCGCTTCCAGAGGCCTTTTACGCACTGCTGGATGGGGCTAGGAGAGGCTTGCGAGGAGTTTCAAGGCATGGTAGCTGAAAGGGGAGATTTGTGTTGATGTGTTAATTTATTTATTTATGTATTACCTGTATGTATTTATATATATATATATATATATATATATATATATATATATATATATATATATATATATATATATATATATATATATTTATTTATGTATTACCTGTATGTATTTATAGATATATATATTTATTTAATGTTTTCTTTAGTTTCATCCCAAGACCTCTTTCAAGCTTTTACAAATAATCCCCTTTCTTAAAGTTTGGGGTCACATTTGCCAGGTTCCAATCTTCGGGTACCTCTCCTGTTTTTAAGTATATATTAACCAATACCATACCGGTGACGTCCTTTTCATCTATTCTGGAAGCTATTAGACAATTTTATTCAGCTTAGGAAGGACGTCTACCCAATTAAAGGCACCAGGCTACCTAAATGAATCCTTTTAGCTACCATATATCATTCCTAAGCTTCGTAAAATCGTCTAAATGTAACTAAAGTCAAGTAAATATGACGTCGCCGGTACAGAAGGGGTTAAAGATATACCCTGTTCCAAGTAAGTAGGCCAAAACTCGTGAACATTAACCTCTGTATCCCACAAACGACCGGAGCAATCGAGCTAATACTTCTACCACTTGGGAAGGGTCAGACAGGGAGGAGAATAGGTGTGGAAATTTAAAGCCCATTTGCTCTAGCCCTTTTTTGAGTTACAGAGGTTAGGAGTCACGATTTCTGACCTAAGTACTTGGAACAGGGTATAGGAGAGTACCACTTAATGGACCAATGTAAGTAGCGGGGTACCCCAGGGATCGGTACTAGGACCAATTATCTTTCTAATTTACATCAACGACATAGATGAGGGTCTCACCTGTACAATCTCAAAATTTGCTGACGATACAAAAATTGCAAATAGCGTACTCTCAAAAGAACAAGTTGACGATATGCAACACAATCTAGATAAATTGTCATGTTGGGCCCAAATTTGGCAAATGAGTTTCAATGCGGATAAATGTAAAGATAGTACATATCGGATACCTAATGAGAAAGCAAACTATTCGATGAATGGCACTCAGCTTAAGAATGTAAACAGAGAAACCGATCTGGGAGTAACAATATCGAGTAACCTAAAACCGAGTCAACAATGTTCAGAAGTTATTAAGAAGGCAAACAAAATAATTGGCTTTATAGGCAGGTCATTTGAGCATAAAATAAATCCAAAGAAGTTATCCTAACCCTTTACAATTCCTTAGTCCGCCCTCTTCTGGAATACTGCGTTCAATCCTGGTACCCTTATTACCAAAAAGATATAAACAAGCTAGAACGAGTTCAACGTAGAGTTACCAAAATGATACCTACCCTAAAGAACAAACCATACGAAGAGCGTCTTAGAGAATTAAATCTATTTCCTTTAACCCAGCGCAGATTAAGAGGTGACTTAATTCACGTGTTCAAAATCATCAAAGGCATCGACAATATGAACTGTAGTAAGTACTTCACTATCGACCAATCTAATTACACGCGGGGAAACGGTTGCAAAATTATTGGTAAATCTTTTAACTCACACGAATCTAAGAATTTCTTCTTCAATCGAATTGTCCACTTGTGGAATGGGCTTCCCCGAGACGTTATAGACTGCAGCACCGTTGATTCATTTAAACTCCGCTTAGACAAATATCTCGCATCAAACCCGCAACTGACTGCGTTTGTAAATGAATAAATTTATTTTATCCCCCCCTCAGTTACTAACCCATCTGTCCCCTACTAATTTCCTAATCCTGCCACGGACATTAGTTCCAGGGCAGTAGTTCCCTTTCCAATGTTCCCTTACCCACTCTAAACCACTGTTTGGACACTTGATCCTCAGTGTTTTGGAGGACAAGCAGCCTAGAAGAGTCACTAGATCTGTTGTTGCTTGATTTCCATTGTACTCCTTTGTACTCCTTTGTACACTTAATCACCCACTCAGGGAAGAAAACCAGCTGGGGGCAAATGACTTGAACCTATTTATCTTGTCAGAGAGAGAGAGAGAGAGAGTGAGTGAGTGAGTGAGTGAGTGAGTGAGTGAGTGAGTGAGTGAGTGAGAGTAAATATGGGAAAATGTCGCGTGGAAGGGAAACAGGAGAGAACATTTTGACAGCGGAAGAGATACGGGGAGAGAGAGAGAGTGAGAGTGAGTGAGTGTGTCTGAGAGAGAGAGAGAGAGAGAGAGAGAGAGAAAGAAAGAAAGAAAGAGAGAGAGAGAGAGAGATTGTGTGTGAGAGTGAGCGAGTGAGAGAAACAAAGAGAGTGAATGTATGTGCGTCAGAGAGAGAGAGAGAGAGAGATAGAGTTGTTAGGTGAACTTATATTCTCCAGGTTTGTTGTATATTTTCCATGGGGTACATAATTATTGTGAGTCTTCAATAACAATTGCTTGTTTATTCTGGTTTAGCCCTTGTTTGTTTGTTTACAGCTTCTTCTTGTTTTCACATTTCGT
>CM064483.1:14581778-14606778 GCA_032716605.1 Paralithodes platypus | reverse complement strand
ATACAGGTATATCCTATCTATCTATCTATCTATATCTATCTATATCTATATATTTATCCTTCTTCCTATCTATCTATATATATGTATCTATCTATATCTATGTATATATATATATATATATATATATATATATATATATATATATATATATATATATATATATATATATATATCTCCTCTCTTTCTCTATCTATCTATCTGTTGTTCAAGCTTGAATTCTCGAGCAAAGTTTTATATGTTTTCCTATCTGTAGTAAAAACAATATATTAAAATGGCTCGTTTCCCCCTTCCCCAACAGAGGAACTAATCACAGGGAAGAACATATTCAGCAAGAAAAATATATATTTCTGTCTGCATCGAATGTTTTGCCATTGACTCCCTTCGCCCATATCTACCGTAATCTTAAGGGGAGCTTATTCTATTTTGTAATATGTTCTTATTAGTTTGTATTTTCTTCTAGTTTGCTCCCTAGACCTCTATCAAACTTTAAAAAAAAAAAAAAATAAAATAAATATATATATATATATATACCGGGTATATATTATATATATATATATATATATATATATATATATATATATATATATATATATATATATATATATATATATATATATATTTAAGTTAAATATGTACATTTTTCTACCGAAAAATGTCCCGGCCGCTCGCCAGGAAAACATCGACACCTAAATGGCATGAAAGGTCTTAACATTGACAAAGAAATGGGTCGAAATCTCTTAAAATCGCCGAACTAATGGGGTGAACATCTTAAAATCGCATAAATAATGGGACTAAGCATTAGGGAGAAAGGGGTCCAGAGAAAAAAAAATGAATACCTCCCCTTAAAGCGGAACATAACCCCTTGTGGATTATGACGCTCTTTGGCAGTATATTCTGGCCATCATAAGACGACTATAGGCTATACAGTTTGGAAGGATGAGTGGGAATTATAAGGGTAAAGACTATCTCAATTAAGGGGGGTGACCTGTTTTTGTTCTGTCCTTTTCTATCTTTCTCTGACTTGTATCCATTTGGCCCCATTCACCCTACTGTTTTAAGACGTTTATCCCCATCCAGGTGTCAACTTCTTACTGGTGAGCGGTAGCGAGCCAGCATATTTATTATTTTTGTTAGACAGCAGGCTAAATTTTTAAATTTTTCGATAGAAAAATGTCTCCGGCGAAGCCGGATTTCTTCATATAATGCTGGCTCGCTATCGCTCGCCATGAAGAAATCGACACCTAGATGGGGATAAACGTCTTAAAATAGTTGGCTGAATGGGGCCGAGTGGATACAAGCCAGAGAAAGAGAGAAAAGGACAGAAATAACAAAAAGCAGGCCCCCCCCCCCCTAAGTCTCTGCATTCATTATACTCTTCCTAATTTAATTTTAGGCGATCAACATTTTCCAGCAATATTTCCTGGATATTCTGCATTGATATCGAGAACTAGACTAAAGAGAGATTGAATTCAGGTGATAACATTCTTATAAATGTATAGTTCAGAAATTGGCATGACGAGAGTTGTGTATATACAGTTGTGAGAAAAGTCGCTCGTATGATCCTGGTATGAATTACTTGATAGTAACCCTTTGAGTACCTGCGACGTAGGCTATATTTAATTCTAGCTATATTTAGACGATATTATGCAGCTTTGGAAGGATCTGTGGTAGTTAAAAGGGTGGGTTGAGATAGTGTGAAATCTTATTAATGTTAGAGGTCCTTCCTAAGCTGAATAAACTCGTATAATAGTTGCCCGAATATGATGCAAAAGACGTCCCTGGTTACTGAATGGGTTAACCCTCTGAGGATTCAATGACTCACCTCCTTTCTGTTTTCTGGCTCTTATTGTACGACTATATTCAGATTAGGAAGGGTATATGGAAGTCAGAGAGTTAAGGGGAGGCAGACCGTTTTTCTGGAACCCCTTCTCCCTCATGTTTAGCCCCACTAGTTTTGAGATTATAAGACGTTGGTTCCATTAGTTTGGGGATTTTATGACTTTTCACCCCATTTATTTGTCAATATTAGGACCCTTCGTGCCATTTAGGTGTCGATTTTTTCCTGGCGAGCGATAGCGAGCCTGTCATTTTAGGAGGAATCGGCCTTTGGCCGGGACATGTTTCTACCGAAAAATTTACAAATCTATCTTGAAGGGGGGTCTAGGGGGTGTTTTTCTAAGCTTGATGGAGGTCTAGAGAAGAAACTAAACAAAAATATATGAATTAATAGACCAAACAAACGGTCTACCTCCCCTTAATTGAGATAGTCTTTACCCTTTCCGTTCCCACATAGCCATTCATAAGCTGTATATGATCGTCTAATGAGAGCCACAATAAACTGCTATAACGCGTAATTTTCTCAAGGAGTTAAGTTGTGTTTTATGGACGAAATTAACCCGTTCAGTACCAGCGACGTCCTTTTCATCCTATTCTGGGAATTACTAGACGATGTTGTTCAGCTTAGGAAGGACCTCTAGCAATGATAAGGCTTCAAATTGTCTCAACCGACCCTTTTAACTACCACAGATCCTTTCTAAGTTATGTAACACACGTCGCTGGTACTCAAAGGGTTAACTGTAATCTATTAATTGTATTGTGTTCATAATACACAACATTGAGTGTAACAATATTTCCTACACATAGTGAGTGAACATATCCTAATATTATTCAATATCTATCTATCTATCTATTGCCTGACGCCGTGATCCCCGAAGGGGTGGCCACGAACGAACCGCCCCCATGCACCTCTGTCCCCAGTCAGTCGACGCCCCTCCCCCCAACCAGCACCGCCTTCGTTCATGTAGTTCCTCACTCCATCCTTCCACCTCATATTCGGTCTACCTCTCCCCCTCTGTCCCTCCACCTCGCTCTCGTACACCCTCTTCGTCATTCTCTCGCTTTCCATACGTTCCATATGGCCGAACCATCTCAAGTTGTTGCTTTTCACACTTTCCAGCACATCTACCTCCACACCACACCTCCTTCTTACTTCCTCATTAGTCTGTCTATCCCTCCATGTAACTCCGCACGCACTCCTTAAGTAATTCATTTCCACTGCTCTCACTCTTGGTCTGAGTCTCTCAACCAACGTCCATGCTTCGCTTCCGTAAGTCAGTGTCGGGATTACCACACTGTCATGCAAGGACTTCTTCACTTCCATACTGACCACCCTATTTCTTGTTACTGCTTTTAGCGTTCCTACAACCCTCTTCCCCTGTTGTACCCTCTCCCGCACCTCTTCATCCATAGTCCCATCTTTACTCAACACACTGCCCAGATACTTAAAAGAGTTGACGATCTACATAGCCTGACCGTTCAGCTTCACCTCACACTCTGTGACTTCACCCCTTTCGAAGACCATAACCTTGCTCTTCCCCGCATTTACCTTCAAATTCCGTTTTTCGCACACTGTTCCAAACTCATTTTCCCCCTGGGGGTTAGGGAATAGAATATGCCCCACGTGCCTTCTGCGTGTCGTAAGAGGCGACTAAAGAGGTTGGGTCGGTGGGCTTGCGACCCCCACCCGGAAAAAAGATTTAAGCAAAGAAAAACGAACGAACAGCCCCCATTATTCAATATCATAGGATTAATTCCAATGATATTAATGCTATTGTGAAAGGTGGAATACATTGCTGCATATAATATTAATATTATGGATGACTTCTTTTTATTAGTATGCAACATTATAACAATACTGTAATGAAGTGGTCCCACCTCGCTTTTTGTTCTCTTTCTCTCCCTCTCTCTTTGGCTTGTATCCATTCGGCCCCATTCAGCCTACTGTTTTAAGACGTTTACCCCATCTAGGTGTCAATATTTTCCTGGCGAGCGGTAGCGAGCCAGCATATATATATATTTTTGTTTTACAGCAAGCTAAGTTTGTACATTTTTCGATAGAAAAAATTCTCCGGCGAAGCCGGATTTCTCCATACAATGCTGGCTAGCTATCGCTCGCCAGGAAGAAATCGACACCTGGATGGGGATAAACGTCTTAGAACAGTTGGCTGAATTGGGCCAAATGGATACAAGTCAGAGAAAGAGATAAAAGGAGAGAAAGATAAAAAAAGCAGGTGCCCCCCCTAAAGTGTACCAATTGATATACACAATGTTTTATATCATGTTTTACTCTTATAATGTTTACTTTTTAACATACCTTTACTTTACATACTTTACATACCTCACTTTACATTCTTTTACTTTACATATTAATATTTTATACACTTTTATGTTACATACTTTTACTTAACATACTTGACTTTAAATACTTTGCTTTACATACTTTTTACTTTACATAATATTACTTTACATACTTTACATGCCTTACTTTAAATACTTTGCTTTGCCGGTACATACTTTTTACTTTACATACTTTTATTTTACGTACTGTACATGCCTTACTTTAAATATTGTTATTTACATACTTTTTACTTTACATACTTTATATACTTTGCTTTACATACTTTACATGCCTTACTTTAAATATTGTTATTTACATACTTTTTACTTTACATACTTTATATACTTTGCTTTACATACTTTACATGCCTTACTTTAAATATTGTTATTTACATACTTTTTACTTTACATACTTTATATACTTTGCTTTACATACTTTACATGCCTTACTTTAAATATTGTTATTTACATACTTTTTACTTTACATACTTTACATGCCTTACTTTAAATATTGTTCTTTACATACTTGTTTTACTTTATATATTTTATATACTTTGCTTTACTACTTTTTACTTTACATACTTTGACTTTACATACTTTTACTTTAACTACTTTACAGCAAAATATTTTCACAGCGTATTTCTTGTCCTTTGAAGCAGAACGAGATGGATGTTTTGCATTATATCCACAGAGAGAGAGAGAGAGAGAGAGAGAGAGAGAGAGAGAGAGAGAGAGAGAGAGAGAGAGAGAGAATACACAAGAGAATGAGAGTGAGAGATTTAGAGTATATTTGATGATAATTGTAAAGAGCTTACGCAAGTAATAATAATTGATTAGGTGAGTGATGTAGGGGAAAAACACGCTAAATATGTCCTAGGAGACAAAGCCGTATGTCATTATTATAAGTGGAATATACCCCCCCCCCCCCCCCCTACCACACGTGTATGTGTGTGTGTGTGTGTGTGGTTATGATTGTGTGTGTGTGTTTGTGGGGGGTTGCGTGTGTGTGTGTGTGTGTGTGTGTGTGTGGTTATGGTTATGGTTGTGTGTGTGTGTGTGTGTGTGTGGTTATGGTTATGGTTGTGTGTGGTTGTGTGTGTGTGTGTTTGTGGGGGGTTGCGTGTGTGTGTGGTTATGGTTGTGTGTGTGTGTTTGTGGGGGGTTGCGTGTGTGTGTGTGTGTGTGTGTGTGTGTGTGGTTATGGTTATGGTTGTGTGTGGTTGTGTGTTTGTGGGGGGTTGCGTGTGTGTGTGTGGTTATGGTTGTGTGTGTGTGTTTGTGGGGGGTTGCGTGTGTGTGTGTGTGTGTGTGTGTGTGGTTATGGTTGTGTGTGTGTGTGTGTGTTTGTGGGGAGTTGGGTTTGTGTGTGTGGTTTTTTGTGTGTGTGTGTGTGTGTGTGTGTGTTTATGGTTGTGTGTGTGTTTGTGGGGGGTGGCGTGTGTGTGGTTATGATTGTGTGTGTGTGTTTGTGGGGGGTTGCGTGTGTGTGTGTGTGTGTGGTTATGGTTATGGTTGTGTGTGTGTGTGTGTGTGTGGTTATGGTTATGGTTGTGTTGTGTGTGTGTGTGTTTGTGGGGGGTTGCGTGTGTGTGTGTGTTTGTGGGGGGTTGCGTGTGTGTGTGTGTGTGTGTGTGTGGTTATGGTTATGGTTGTGTGTGTGTGTGTGTTTGTGGGGGGTTGCGTGTGTGTGTGTGGTTATGGTTGTGTGTGGTTGTGTGTGTGTGTGGTTATGGTTGTGTGTGTGTTTGTGGGGGGTTGCGTGTGTGTGTGGTTATGGTTGTGTGTGTGTGTGTGTGTGTGTGTGTGTGTGTGTGTGTGTGTTATGGTTGTGTGTGTGTGTTATGGTTGTGTGTGTGTGTGTGTGTGTGTGTGTGTGGTTATGGTTGTGTGTGTGTGTGTGTGTTTGTGGGGGGTTGCGTGTGTGTGTGTGGTTATGGTTGTGTGTGTGTGTGTGTGTGTGGTTGTGTGTGTGTGTGTGGTTATGGTTGTGTGTGTGTTTGTGGGGGGTTGCGTGTGTGTGTGGTTATGGTTGTGTGTGTGTGTGTGTGTGTGTGGTTATGGTTGTGTGTGTGTGTGTTTGTGGGGGGTTGCGTGTGTGTGTGTGTGTGGTTATGGTTATGGTTGTGTGTGTGTGTGTGTGTGTGTGGTTATGGTTGTGTGTGTGTGTTTATTATAATATTTGGATTCATTATACTCTATTTAGGGAAATGCACTAAGTACCTAGAGGGAGAGACTTCATTTGGCCTGCTACCTATACTAGTTACGTTATTCACTAGCGGAATATAATTGATTAGTAGTATATATATTTTGACTGTATTTTGAGGATGCTGTTAACCCTTTCAAGCTCTGACGCGTTTTAGCAGTTTATTTTGGCTATCATTAGACGAATTTATGCAGCTTAGGAAGTATCTGTGGGTATTAAAAGGGTAAATACTATCTCAATCAACCCTTTGACTTCCATATATCGTTACTAATCTGAATAAAATCGTCTAATAGTAGCCAGAAACAGAACAGAAACGCGTATTGAAGCTTGAAAGGGTTAATACTCTCATCGCCACCAATAAGACTAAGCAGACCATACCGAGATAAATATTACCCTTATCAAACAATGCTATTGCGTATCACTTTATCATAGTTTATAATTCAATTCTATCGCGTATCACTTTTTCTTAGCTTATTAAGGGAGCCCACCTCGCTTTTTTCTCTTTCTCTCCCTCTCTCTTTGGCTTGTATCCATTCGGCCCCATTCAACCTACAGTTTTAAGACGTTTGCCCCCTTCCAGGTGTCAATATTTTCCTGGCGAGCGGTAGCGAGCCAGCATATATATAATGTTGTTTTAGAGCAAGCTAAATTTGTACATTTTTCAATAGAAAAATGTGTCCGGCGAAGCCGGAATCCTCCATACAATACTGGCTCGCGAGCGAGCGATCGTCAGGAAAAAATCGACACCTGGATGGGGATAAACGTCTTAAAACAGTTGGCTGATTGGGGCCAAATGGATACAAGTCAGAGAAAGAGAGAAAAGGAGAGAGGTGGGCTCCCTTAAACAATGCTATCGCGTATCACTTTATCATTGCATTATAATACAATGGCATCAGTCAGATGATTTATCAGGGTGGGTGAGGTGATGGAATTAATAAGGATAATTGTCCATTTTCGGATGGTAGTACTCTCTCTCTCTCTCTCTCTCTCTCTCTCTCTCTCTCTCTCTCTCTCTCTCTCTCTCTCTCTCTCTCTCTCTCTCTACTGTGTATATATATATATATATATATATATATATATATATATATATATATATATATATATATATATATATATATATATATATATATATATATATATATATATATATATATATATAAACCCGTTACGCAATACCTTTATCGCTGTTAAAGTTCATTGTTTTGGTGATAATAGTATAGGTGATTAGCACAGGTATAGAGAGTACTGTATGTTTGATGTACCGGTACATGTTGATCACAGTGCTATGTTTGCTGTTTGTGGTATTAGGTGATAAGGACACAGATATTTATTTGGTGTACTTGACGATGACAGTTCTATGTGTATTGTGTGTAGTGCCAGAGGTTGTAAATGGCCTTCTCTCCAGCTTCGTTACTTGGTTATTTAGTTGATTTTGTAGTGAAATATGATATTAATCAAGAACACTTGAACTTATGTTAACTACGAAAACTTGAAGTATGTTATTAATTACGAAAACTTGAAATATATTGTTTATTAAGAAAATTTGAAATATATTGTTTATTAAGAAAATTTGAAATATATTGTTTATTAAGAAAATTTGAAATATGTTGTTTATTAAGAAAACTAGACATATATTGTTTATTAAGAAAACTTGAAATATGTTGCTAATTAAGACAAATTTGACATTATTATGACGCCGAGACATAGTCGATTGGATAACAGGTGTGGAGCTCAGGCATAGGTTTGATGTAGCCTACAGCTATTATGTATGACTGTATAAAGGTTTATGAAGACAAATATTTCGTTTGATATTTTATAGATTTTCGTTCTGGATTTAAGGGGAGGTTTCTAGTTTGTTTCCTACTCCTCCAGCAATCTTAAAATTTCACCCCCTTGACCCCCTTTTAAGATAAATTTGTACATTTTTCGGTAGAAAAATGTCCCGGCCGAAGGCCGATTACTCTTAAATTACAGGCTCGCTTTCGCTCGCCAGGATAAAATCGACACCTAAATGGCACGAAAGGTCTTAAAATTGACAGAATGGGGCGGAAATTCTTAAAAATCACCAAATTAATGGGGCAAACGTCTTAAAATCTCAAAAGCAATGGGGCTAGACATGAGGGAGAAAGGGGTCAAGAAAAAAGTCCCTCAAGTGGAAATCTCCCCTTAAGGCTCTGAAGTAATTAGTAGTGCACATAAGAAAATATACTGGTTTTGTATTTGTATATTGCACACATTTGTTAAGGGGAGATTTCCACTTGAGGGATTTTTTTCTGGACCCCTTTCTCTCTCATGTTTAGCCCCATTGCTTTTTAGATTTTAAGACGCTCGCCCCCTTTAGTTTGGCGATTTTAAGAACTTTCACCCCATTTCTGTCAATTTTAAGAACTTTCGTGCCATATAAGTGTCGATATTTTCCTGGCGAGCGATAGCGAGCCTGTAATTTAAGAGGAACCGGCCTTCGGCCGGGCCATTTTTCTACCGAAAAATGTACAAATTTATCTTGAAAGGTGGTCTAGGGGGTGTAATTTTAAGCTTGATGGATGTCTAGGGAACAAAGTAAATACCTCCCCTTAATATTGCCATATAAGTGTATGTTTTGTTACTTCATTACATAAGTAAAACTATTGGTTATGCGTATTTGAAAACACAACCACGCTAATGCATATCTTGTAATAATGTTACTTCGTCTATAGTACTGTATGTCGCCTTCTTGACGAGCTCTCTAAAACATAAAGATAAAACTGCATACCATAACATACAGCATTATGTAGTAAATGTTAAGAAATCATAATATTCATAGATTTCATTGCTCTCACTCTATTTGAAAGAAACAAATTATTTAGATCATTTTAAGGGGTTAGTGCTTGGTTGTTGGTCTATATATATATTTATTTATTTATTTTTGAGTTTCCTCGCTAGACCTCCATCAAGCTTAGAAAAACACCCCCTAGACCCCCTTTCAAGATAAATGTGTAATTTTTTTGGTAGAAAAATTTCCCGGCCGAAGGCCGGTTCCTTCTAAAATTGGAGGCTCGCTTTCGCTCGCCAATAAAAAATCCTAACTAAAGGGAACGAAAGGTTTTGATATTGACACAAAAAATAGGCGAAAGGTCTCAAAATCGCCAAGCTAACGGAACGAACGTCTTAAAACTTCAAAACTAATATGCTAAACTTGAGGGATAAGGGGGTCCTGAAAAAATCGAGTAGTACCCCCTTAAAGTAAAAACACGCCTTAATCTAAATATTAATAAGCCCCTTATATGTAATTGTCTCTGGGCTGAGATGATTTCGACTCGGTATCTCCACGCAGATTTTCTTTGCCCGTAATTTGTAGGCTATTACCACAACACTCTTTCACCGCTTTCACTGCTTCTACCGCCACTACTACTACTACTACTACTACTATCACTACCACTATCGCTACTACTTCCATCGATACACTCACTACCATCACCTCCAGTACTACTACTACTATTACTACTACTATACTGTTACTACCATTACCAACACAAATACGACGACCAGCAATACTATCACTACCGCCACCACTTCTGCCGTTACCAACACCATCACTACCAGCACCGCTACCAACACTATCACTACCATCACCACTACCAATACAATCACTTACGCCACCACCAACACTACTACTACTACTACTACTACTACTATTGGTAACTTATTTATTTTAATATGTAATATATATTTTCCTTTGTAAATTTATGTATTGCGCAATAAAGTTAATTGATTGATTGACTACTACTATCAGTCTATCAATGCTAATACCACTACCAATATTACAATCAATACTATCACTTGAAATTTCAAAACTAATGGTGCTAAGCATGAGGGAGAAGGGGATCCAGAAAAATAAACTCCCCCCAAAAAATCCTCACATACAGTATATCGTAATTGTGTGTGTGTGTGCACTGTTTAGTCTAGGTATCTGAGGCCCCAGCTTCTCCTTCCAGGTAATTTGTGGGGCCCTTGCTGCCACTGAGTATAAATGAGATTACTGCAATACTCTTACTGGCAATATCACTACTACTATTACTACAACACTCTTACTGGCACTATCACTACTACTATTACTGCACCACTCTTACTGGCACAATCACTACTACTATTAATACAACACTCTTACTGGCACTATCACTACTACTATTACTGCACCACTCTTACTGGCACAATCACTACTACTATTACTACAACACTCTTACTGGCACTATCACTACTACTATTACTGCACCACTCTTACTGGCACTATCACTACTACGATTACTACAACACTCTTACTGGCACTACTCCTACTACTATTACTGCAACACTCTTACTGGCACTACTCCTACTACTATTACTACAACACTCTTACTGGCACTACTCCTACTACTATTACTGCAACACTCTTACTGGCACTACTCCTACTACTATTACTACAACACTCTTACTGGCACTATCACTACTACTATTACTGCACCACTCTTACTGGCACTATCACTACTACTATTACTACAACACTCTTACTGGCACTATCACTACTACTATTACTGCAACACTCTTACTGGCACTATCACTACTACTATTACTGCAACACTCTTACTGGCACTATCACTACTACTATTACTGCAACACTCTTACTGGCACTATCACTACTACTATTACTGCAACACTCTTACTGGCAACTACTACTATTACTACAACACTCTTACTGGCACTATCACTACTACTATTACTGCAACACTCTTACTGGCACTACTCCTACTACTATTACTACAACACTCTTACTGGCACTATCACTACTACTATTACTGCAACACTCTTACTGGCACTATCACTACTACTATTACTGCAACACTCTTACTGGCACTATCACTACTACTATTACTGCAACACTCTTACTGGCACTATCACTACTACTATTACTGCAACACTCTTACTGGCACTATCACTACTACTATTACTGCACCACTCTTACTGGCACTATCACTACTACTATTACTATTACTGCAACACTCTTACTGGCACTATCACTACTACTATTACTGCAACACTCTTACTGGCACTATCACTACTACTATTACTACAACACTCTTACTGGCACTATCACTACTACTATTACTGCACCACTCTTACTGGCACTATCACTACTACTATTACTGCAACACTCTTACTGGCACTATCACTACTACTATTACTGCAACACTCTTACTGGCACTATCACTACTACTATTACTGCACCACTCTTACTGGCACTATCACTACTACTATTACTACAACACTCTTACTGGCACTATCACTACTACTATTACTGCAACACTCTTACTGGCACTATCACTACTACTATTACTGCAACACTCTTACTGGCACTATCACTACTACTATTACTACAACACTCTTACTGGCACTATCACTACTACTATTACTACTGGCAACACTACTACTACTGCACCACTTGGCACTATCACTACTACTATTACTGCAACACTCTTACGGGCACTATCACTACTACACAACACTCTTACTGGCACTATCACTACTACTATTACTGCAACACTCTTACTGGCACTATCACTACTACTATTACTGCAAAACACTTACTGGACTATCACTATCACTACTATTACTGCAACCACTCTTACTGGCACTATCACTACTACTATTACTGCAACACTCTTACTGGCACTATCACTACTACTATTACTGCAACACTCTTACTGGCACTATCACTACTACTATTACTGCAAACACTCTTACTGGCACTACTACTACTATTGCTGCAACACTCTTACTGGCACTATCACTACTACTATTACTGCAACACTCTTACTGGCACTATCACTACTACTATTACTACAACACTCTTACTGGCACTATCACTACTACTATTACTGCAAATCACTACTACTATTACTACAACACTCTTACTGGGCACTATCACTACTATTACTGCAACACTCTTACTGGCACTATCACTACTACTATTACTGCAACACTCTTACTGGCACTATCACTACTACTATTACTACAACACTCTTACTGGCACTATCACTACTACTATTACTGCACCACTCTTACTGGCACTATCACTACTACTATTACTGCAACACTCTTACTGGCAATATCACTACTATAAAATACCAACACTCTTACTGGCACTTCCACTACTACTATTACTGCAACCACTCTTACTGCACTAATCACTACTACTATTACTACAACACTCTTACTGGCACTATCACTACTACTATTATTGCAACACTCTTAATGGTGCTATCACTATACTACTATTACTACAACACTCTTACTGGCAATATCACTACTACTATTACTACAACACTCTTAATGGCACTATCACTACTACTATTACTACAACACTCTTACTGGCACTATCACTACTACTATTACTACCACACTCTTACTGGCACTATCACTACTACTATTACTGCAACACTCTTACTGGCACTATCACTACTACTATTACTACAACACTCTTACTGGTGCTATCACTACTATTATTACTACAACACTTACTGGCACTATCACTACTACTATTACTACAACACTCTTACTGGCACTATTACTGCAACACTCTTACTGGCACTATCACTACTACTATTACTGCAACACTCTTATTGGCACTATCACTACTACTATTACACAACACTCTTACGGGCACTATCACTACTACTATTACTGCACCACTCTTACTGGCACTATCACTACTACTATTACTGCAACACTCTTACTGGCACTATCACTACTACTATTACTGCAACACTCTTACTGGCGCTATCACTACTACTATTACTACAACACTCTTACAGGCACTATCACTACTACTATTACTGCAACACTCTTACTGGTACTATCACTACTACTATTACTGCACCACTCTTACTGGCACTATCACTACTACTATTACTGCAACACTCTTACTGGCACTATCACTACTACTATTACTACAACACTCTTACTGGCACTATTACTACTACTATTACTGCAACACTCTTACTGGCACTATCACTACTACTATTACTACAACACTCTTACTGGCGCTATCACTACTACTATTACTGCAACACTCTTACTGGCACTATCACTACTACTATTACTGCAACGCTCTTACTGGCACTAGCACTACTACTATTACTGCAACACTCTTACTGGCACTAGCACTACTACTATTACTGCACCACTCTTACTGGTGCTATCACTACTACTATTACTACAACACTCTTACAGTGGCTGGGAAATTAGGTATAGCCCGGCAGCCCGGACTAGCCCGGACATGTAGCCGGGCTAGTGATTTTCAATGTTAGTCTGCCCGGCAGTTGCCCGGGGGACAAGTGAAAGTTTGTAATACTTCCTTACATAACGCTGCAATAAAATATATACATACATATAATATAATATCAAATATATACATACATATTATATAATATCAAATATATACATACATATATAATATCAAAATATATACATACATATATAATATCAAATATATACATACATACATACATATATAGTATCAAAATATACATACATATTAGGATCAAATATATACATACATATACAATATATACATACATATACAATATATACATACATATACAATATATACATACATATACAATATCAAATACCGGTATATAATTAATGTAGGAATACATTGCTGCGGTAACCCTTTAATAGACGGAGTCTGAGACCGACGACACTCGGAGCGCGGTGACTCTTAAGTAAACCGTAAACAGCTAATCGGTTGTCGAATACTATACTGTCAATATTGATTTATATCAGATGCAATAACAACACAAGAATCATAACAGACTAAAGAAAACAAAAACAGGAAAATTGAAACAAGTTAGGCTAAATGTAGCCGTGTACATCCTATGATAACATTGTCTAAGAATTGTCGTTATTGCTTTGCCGTGAATCTCGAATTGTTACGAACTTGAATTGCAAGGGATACTAATAATGCTTGTTAAGGGGGGATGGTTCACTTTTTGGGCGTTTTTTTGCATGATGTATTCATTTGTTTTCTAGTTTCCTCCCTAGACCTCCATCAAATTTAAAAAAAAATCCTTTAGATCCCCCTTCTAGATTAATTTGTAGCCTACATTTTTCGGTAGACAAAATTTCCGGCCGAAGGCCGGTTCTTCCAAATTTTCAGCCTCACTATTGTTCGCCAGGGAAAAAAATCGACATCTAAATAGCACGAAAGGTCTAAATATTGACGACGAAATGGAGCGAAAGGTTTTAAGATCGACTAACTAATGGGGCAAACATCTTAACATCTGTAAACTAATGGGCTAAACATGAGGGAGAAAGTGGTTCAGAAAACAGGCCCATGTCCCCTTAAGCTTGTAGATGGTGTTGGTGGCATAGTTGTTGGTCAGTGGTCAGTGTTATACTATAATCCATAGATGCTGGTTGTAGGGTAGCAGATTGGCATCGTCTGCACCTACGCTTGTCTCCATTTACCCGATATCGGTGTGCAGTTTTATTATTTGTTCTATTTCTCCCCATTTTAATGTTAATAATTCCGATCTTCAAAAAATCGGGCTATTTGGGAATTTTGGATTATTCGTGTTCGAATTATCAGAATTTTGCTGTAACAGACTAAGTGACAGACAGACACATCTTCCTTAACCCCTTCTGTACCGGCGACGTGTTTATAATTTCTTTCTAGCTTGATTTATACTATTTTGTGCAGTTTAAGAAGGATGTGTGCTGTTATAAAAAAGGTCAAGTGAGATCATTCGAAGCCTGTTAATTGCTGGAGGCCCCTTTTAAACTGAATTATATAATTTAATAGTAGCCAGAATATATTGAAATGGACGTCACCGGTAATGAAGGGGTTAAGTCAGTGTTGTGATGTAATATTCAGTATAGCCGTAAACAATCTCTCTCTCTCTCCCCGGTATACGTCAATAATGAACTATGAATTTGTAATGTGATGCCATAGACCAAAGCTGCCTGTTCCTAGAAATGTTATTCGCCGTATTCAACTTATTAGGTCTGCGCGTGAAGCGAAGGATGCTGTTGTTGTTCTGGAATTGAAGTTTATTTTGGATCGACGTCCACATCGACACCCTAGTTGTGTGAAGCGAAGGATCTCAAGGGCTTACACAGTCCTTCTTCTTCTTCTTGTTAGGGCAACGCTTATTGAAAATTGCAATTTTTCGGTTATTACTGAACCAAATTTAATTATTGTTCTCGTGCATATACTCCGATTTATCTTCTAGGCCCTAACGGAGCCCTTTTTGTTTTATTTGGTCCTGTGCGTCGCGCTATGCACCTTGGAGTTAACACGACCACACGGACCTATACTGTAGTCTGCTTGGACTTGTACAATTGAATATTGCTAGTCGTGAAGTTTTTTATTGGGGAGATTGTAGGCACAAGTCGAGCAGGACAGCACCCAGGGGAGGTCACATAGCCATATGATAACGAGTTACTGGAACTCCTGCTTCATTTTCCAGGCTTCCCCCACTTTTTCTATAGGTGCCTCACCTACACAGAGAGTTATCCAGCTAACTTTCATAGACACTTACTATTCATTGAATAATTTCACTACACTTAAAAATCACACCACACTTCTTTCCAACACACCTAAATTTCCTCTAACGTATTGTACCGTGATTTTAGGTGATATGTTTGTGAATGTATGTGGTACTTAGCCAGCGAAATGTCTTACAGTGTATCAGGGCAAGTACAAGATAATATTATGTCAGGGCAAGTAAATTTCAGAAGTCACTAGCCCGGGGCAAGTAGATCCGCAACACTAATTTCCCAGCCTGGCCCGGGCTGAGTCTTACTGGTGCTAACACTACTACTATTACTGCAACACTCTTACTGGCACTATCACTACTACTATTACTGCAACACTCTTACTGGCACTATCACTACTACTATTACTGCAACACTCTTACTGGTGCTAACACTACTACTATTACTGCAACACTCTTACTGGCACTATCACTACTACTATTACTGCAACACTCTTACTGGTGCTATCACTACTACTATAACTACAACACTCTTACTGGCACTATCACTACTACTATTACTGCAACACTCTTACTGGTGCTAACACTACTACTATTACTGCAACACTCTTACTGGCACTATCACTACTACTATTACTGCAACACTCTTACTGGCACTATCACTACTACTATTACTGCAACACTCTTACTGGTGCTAACACTACTACTATTACTGCAACACTCTTACTGGCACTATCACTACTACTATTACTGCAACACTCTTACTGGTGCTATCACTACTACTATAACTACAACACTCTTACTGGCACTATCACTACTACTATTACTGCAACACTCTTACTGGCACTATCACTACTACTATTACTACAACACTCTTACTGGCACTATCACTACTACTATTACTGCACCACTCTTACTGGCACTATCACTACTACTATTACTACAACACTCTTACTGGCACTATCACTACTACTATTACTGCAACACTCTTACTGGCACTATCACTACTACTATTACTGCACCACTCTTACTGGCACTATCACAACTACTATTACTGCAACACTCTTACTGGCACTATCACTACTACTATTACTGCACCACTCTTACTGGCACTATCACTACTACTATTACTACAACACTCTTACTGGCACTATCACTACTACTATTACTGCACCACTCTTACTGGCACTAACACTACTACTATTACTGCAACACTCTTACTGGCACTATCACTACTACTATTACTGCACCACTCTTACTGGCACTATCACTACTACTATTACTGCACCACTCTTACTGGCACTATCACTACTACTATTACTACAACACTCTTACTGGCGCTATCACTACTACTATTACTACAACACTCTTACTGGCACTATCACTACTACTATTACTGCAACCCTCTTACTGGCACTATCACTACTACTATTACTGCAACACTCTTACTGGCACTATCACTACTACTATTACTGCAACACTCTTACTGACACTATCACTACTACTATTACTGCAACACTCTTACTGGCGCTATAACTACAACACTCTTACTGGCACTATCACTACTACTATTACTGCAACACTTACTGGCACTATCACTACTACTATTACTACAACACTCTTACTGGCACTATCACTACTACTATTACTGCACCACTCTTACTGGCACTATCACTACTACTATTACTGCAACACTCTTACTGGCACTATCACTACTACTATTACTGCACCACTCTTAGGGGCACTATCACTACTACTATTACTGCAACACTCTTACTGGCACTATCACTGCTACTATAACTACAACACTCTTACTGGCACTATCACTACTACTATTACTGCACCACTCCTACTGGCACTATCACTACTACTATTTCTGCACCACTCTTAGGGGCACTATCACTACTACTATTACTGCAACACTCTTACTGGCACTATCACTACTACTATTACTACAACACTCTTACTGGCACTACTCCTACTACTATTACTGCAACACTCTTACTGGCACTATCACTACTACTATTAATACAACACTCTTACTGGCACTATCACTACTACTATTACTACAACAGTCTTACTGGCACTATCACTACTACTATTACTGCACCACTCTTACTGGCACTATCACTACTACTATTACTACAACACTCTTACTGGCACTATCACTACTACTATTACTACAACAGTCTTACTGGCACTATCACTACTACCATTATTACAACACTCTTTTTGGCACTATCACTACTACTATTACACAACACTCTTACTGTACTCCTACTATTACTATTACACAACACTCTTACTGGCACTATCACTACTACTATTACTATTACACAACACTCTTACTGTACTCCTACTATTACTATCACTACTACTATTACTACCACACTCTTACTGCACTACTACTATTACTACTACACAACACTCTTACTGGCACTATCACTAATACTATTACTACTATTAGTACTACAACGCTCTTACTGCACTACTACTATTACTATCACTACTACTATTACTACCACACTCTTACTGCACTACTACTATTACTACTACACAACACTCTTACTGTACTCCTACTAATACTATTACTACTATTAGTACTACAACGCTCTTACTGCACTACTACTATTACTATCACTACTACTATTATTACAACGCTCTTACTGCACTACTACCATTACTATCACTGCTTTACTATCTGGGGAGGACCAAAACAAGACGTACCAAGACTTTATATTCTTAACACAAAAAGAAAACAATTCGTATGTTGACTTAGCTATCGTATAATGTTCACACTGGTATTATCTAATGTTAATAGACCAAATTCCTTTAAGCGGGGTAAGGTCTAATTTTTGGTATATATATTTATGAATTAATTGATTTATTTAAACATAAATGTATTTTTTGCTTCCTCCCTAGACTTCCATCAAGTAATAAAGAAAATAATACAAAAAAAAACTCTAAGACCCACTTTGATTTTTTTTTTTTTTTTTTTTTGGGGTGGATAAATGTCTCGGCCAAAAGCCATTTCATTCTAAATTGCAGGCTCGCTTTCGCTCGTCAGGTAAATAGACACCTATATGGCACAAAAGGTCTTAATATTGACAAAAAAAATGTGGCGAAAGGATTTAAAATCGCCAAACTAATGAGGCGAACGTCTTAAAATCTCAAAGCTAAACATGAGGTAGAAGGGGGTCTAGAAAAAACAAAAACAAAAAAGCTCTCCCCTTCATCCATGCGTGTACCACCGCTACCGTGAAATTAACATACAAAGGCAAAGGGTGGGCTGGGAGGGAGGATAAGATAATGGAGATGCAGTATTGGTATCTATCTATCTATCTGTGTCTATCTGTCTGTCTGTCTGTATGTCTATCTATCTCTATCTGTCTATCTATCCATCCATCAATTTTTTCTATCTGTCTATATCTATCTATCAATCTATCTATATCTATCTATCTCTAACTGTCTATCTATCCATCCATCAATTTTGTCTGTCTGTCTATATCTATCTATCAATCTATCTATATCTATCTAGTTATCAATTCAATCACGTTGTCTCTGAATGTTTATATGTCTACTATCAATCTATCTATATTTAGCCATACAACAATTGAATCTCTATCTAACTATCTCGCTATCTATGTATCTTATCTATCTATTTATCTATCCATCCAATCACTACCGGTATCTATCAACCTTGCGAGCGAGGATAAGATATTGAAGACTGCGCGGGAGATATATATATATATATATATATATATATATATATATATATATATATACAGAGAGAGAGAGAGAGAGACCCTACAGTATCAGAAATCAACCATCCTCCGCCATATTGTTGCCCCTGGTGACATTAGCCTCTCTCTAAACACAAATATATCCATAATAAATAATTAATGATAAATACAGTATATCCATAGCCTATCCATAATAAACAATCATCAATAATGGTACAGGATATATAGTTTGGTCTTTGGGTCTAAATTATACATGATCCAAAATGAAATATCACCTCATTGGTTGATAATTAGGGTACAAAAATGGCGTCCGACGAGAATATATATATATATATATATATATATATATATATATATATAAATGCATAGATCAAATTAAACATATAATAGCACATAAGCTGTGGAAGTTAAACAATCGAACAATTCATATCGATTCATTTATTCCAAGAAAATCTTCAACACAAAGGTATTAAGGAAAATATATAGGAACATTATATTTCTCCTTTGATAATATTTCAGAAGTGTCCGTGATAAAAGGAAAAATTAAGCCCCCCCCCCCCCCCCCCCCCCCCCCACACACACACACACACACACATACAGGCACACACACAGAAAACAGAGTCTGAATTATTTGAAGTGGAGATATTGAGCTGAAATTTGTCAACCGTATACTTTAATACATATAATGTATGCTGTGTGTAGCCTATAATACATATAATGTATGCTGTGTGTAGCTTATAATACATATAATATATAATGTATGCTGTGTGTAGCCTATAATACATATAATGTATGCTGTGTGGTAGCCTATAATACATATATGTATGCTGTGTGTAGCCTATAATACATATAATGTATGCTGTGTGTAGCCTATAATACATATAATGTATGCTGTGTGTAGCCTATAATATATATAATGTATGCTGTGTGTAGCCTATAATACATATAATGTATGCTGTGTGTAGCCTATAATACATATAATGTATGCTGTGTGTAGCCTATAATACATATAATGTATGCTGTGTGTAGCCTATAATATATATAATGTATGCTGTGTGTAGCCTATAATACATATAATGTATGCTGTGTGTAGCCTATAATACATATAATGTATGCTGTGTGTAGCCTATAATACATATAATGTATGCTGTGTGTAGCCTATAATACATATAATGTATGCTGTGTGTAGCCTATAATACATATAATGTATGCTTAGTGTAGCCTATAATACATATAATGTATGCTGTGTGTAGCCTATAGAAAGGTTCCATTAGCGTGTGTTGTATTTGTTATGTTTTATTTTATTTGTTTACATATGTGTGTGTGTGTTTTGTATGTGCATGTGTGTTTTATGTGTGTGTATATATTTGCGTGAGTGTATGTAACGTGTGTATGTATTTGCATTTATGTGTATGTTCGTGTGTGTATGTAGTATATGTATGTGTTTGTTTGAGTTTGTGTATGTATGTACTTATGTATGTATGTATATGTATGTATGTATGTGTAGAGAGTATACATGCCCGACCAAACCAGTACAGTATAATTAAGGCTCAGGTGTCAATCCCTTGTAAATGAGATAACTAAAATAGCAACCAGGTGCAGAGGACAGGTGAACTATTTCTGTAGGGGAGGTAATAATTATATTCTTGCATGGGTAAGGGGAGATGGGTCGGTTTTCTGGACCCCCTTCTCCCTCGTGTTTAGTCCCATTAATTTTCATATTTTAAGACGTTCGGCCCATTAGTTTTGCGATTTTATGACCTTTCGCCCCTTTTCTGTGTCAGTATCAAGAATGTTCGTGTCATTTAGGTGTCTATTTTTTCTTGGCGAGCTATAGCGAGCCTGTAATTTAGGAGGAACCGGCCTTCGGCTGGGAAATTTTTCTACCGATTTTGTTTACAAATATATCTTAAGAACATAAGAAAATGGGAGTCTGCAGAAAGCCGATTGGCCCACACAAGGCAGATCCCTCTCACACCCAACCCCAATGTCAAGGCCTAATTATAGGCCCAGCTCATTAATACCATGAGGACCGACCTCGCCAAAACGGTGAGGAAACGGTGACAATGGGGATCTGTAGAGCGCCGATTGGCCCACACCCGGCAGATCCCCCTCACACCCAACCCATCTCGTCCATATGCCTATCTATTTTTTTTCCTAAAGCTCTCTATCGTTCTTGATTCCACTATAACACTTGGTAGCCTATTGCACAACTCTGTTACCAAACCAATATTTGGCTTTATCTTTTCTGAAACAAATTGATCTAATTTGAAACCATTTTTTCGAGTTCTTTCGCTATCACTGAGCTTTAGTACATCTGTCATATTCCCTTTATTAATCCCACTAATCCACTTGAACACCTCTATCATATCCCCTCTAACTCTGCGTCTCTCTAACGAATGTAAGCCTAATTTCTTCAACCTTTCTTGATATGGAAGATTTCTAATATTATGGATAATTTTTGTCATTCTACGTTGTACTCTCTCCAAGGAATCTATGTCCATTCTGTAATAAGGACACCAACATTGAACAGCATAATCCATATGGGGTCTCACTAATGACAAGTAATGTTTTAAGATAACATCAGAAGTTCTGTTACTCACACTCCTAGAGATGAGCCTGAGAATCCTGTTTGCCTTGTTACGAACGCTTATACACTGTTTTCTAGGTTTCAAATCATTGCTAACAAACACACCTAGATCTTTCTCACAGTCTTGAGTTTTCTAATTCCATATTAGCTAGTTTATATTTTGCAATTGTATTCATCATCCTTATCTCTAATACCTTGCATTTGTCAATGTTAAAATTCATCTGCCAATTTACTGATCATTCGTGTAAAGTATCTAGGCAGTCTATGTCGCTATCTGAATCTATTGTTCTCTTGATGGGGATCCAGGGGTTGTTTTCTTTATGTTTGATGGAGGTCTAGGGAGGAAACTAGAAAAAATAATAGATATGTGAAAAAAATCGACCAAAAAGTTAACCATAACCATTCAGGCTCAAGTGTCAATCCTCTGTAAATGAAAGACTAAAATAGAAACCAGGTGCAGAGGACAGGTGAACTATTTTTGTAGGGAAGGTAATTTATTGTTGCATTGTTAATAATAAATTTCTCTATAGATATACATTCGGCCTAATAAGTGATGTCTCAGCACCAAGTATATTTTGATCAATAATTGGTATCAGCAATAACTAAACTTGATTTATTCATTTCAAGTGAGATATACAAACATGTTCCTACACTTACTCATCCTATTCAACATCTGACAGACATTAATACAGCACAACATGAGCCAAACGGCCGAATGGACACAAGCTAGAGAGAGAGGGAGAGAAAGAGAAAAAAAAGCGAGGTGGGCCCCCTTAGTAGTCCCAGGAACACGAATAATTAAGACCCTGAATATGAATGTAAGGGACCACCATCACCACCACTCAGACCAGACCCAACCCAAACTACCACATCTATTAACTCCCCTGGGTGACTGGGGGTGACAGGGGGTGAAGGAAGGCGCTGAGAGGGGAGGACAGAGGGATGTATATGAAGACGGAGATATACTGGGGGAATAGACAGAAGAATATAGATGAGGTGGATGGGTAGAGTTTAATAGGACAATACAGATGAAAGGACAGATAGAGGTATATGGAGACGGAGATATACGAGGTCGGTTGATTTTGCATTGCTACTTAATGAAGGCTTTACTCTCACTGATATTAGGGACTCCATTATCGTGAGTTCCTCTCCGTATCGACCAAAAAATAAAAATAAAAACAGAAACGATTAAGTCGACACCTAGATGAAAGAAATGTTTCAAATAAGTAGCGTTAATGTGGGTGAATGGGTGCAACAGAGAGAGAGAGAGAGAGAGTGAGAGTGTGAGTGTGGTGGGATATATAAGGAATGGTCATAATACCATAAAAGTGTGTGATATGATATACGTCCTGTTAGACTGTGCGGACGTAAACACAATTAGGAAAGGTGTGTGTGTGTGTGCGTGTGTGTTATGTTTGTGGTGGAGGAGAAGGCGTATTTGTGTGTGTGTGTGTGTGTGTGTGTGTGTGTGTGTGTGTTATGTTTGTGGTGGAGTAGAAGGCGTATTTGCGTCTGTGTGGGTGTGTGTGTGTGTGTGTGTGTTGGTTATGTTTGTGGTGGAGGAGATGACGTATGTGTATGTGTGTGTGTGTGTGTATAACTTCGTCAAGGTATATCGCTAGTAATAAACCCATCTAATATAAGTATAGCAAGATAAATCACTCCTTATACCCAATGACCTACCCTTTATATACCCTTCATGGTAAGGGGGTACCGTAGTAGATATTTGGTGGTCTATTTATTTATTTATTTATTTATTTATTTCATAGTAACCTCGCCAGACCTCCATCAAACATAAAACATACCCCCTAGATCCCCCTTCAAGATGAATTTGTAATTTTTTCGGTAGAAAAATGTACCCGCCGGAGCCCAGTTCCTCCTAGAGTTACAGGCTCGCTATCGCTTGCCAGTAAAAGATCGACACCTAAATAGCACGAAAATCTAAGTATTGACAACAAAATGGGGAGAAAGGTCTTACAATCGCCAAACCAATGGAACGAACGTCTTAAATTCTCAAAAGAATGGAAATATAAGACAACTACCTTCCCCTCAAACAGTACAGGACTATAAATACTCCCTGAACCTGCTTATTGGAAAACAAATCTACGAACCCCAAACCCGCTTATGGGAACAAATCTCTACTACGTACTCAAACCAGATCCTTAATATCAAAAGCCTGGGGAGTACCTTTGTAGATGATGGTAGTGATATTGTTGAAGGTTTGATCTACTGTGTGTTTGATGTTTATGTGTGTGTGTGGGTATGTGTTGTTTGTGTGTGTGTGGGGGGGAGGGGGTTATTTGTGTTTGTTGAGGTGTGGGTGGGGGTGGGTGGCTTATGTTTGTGATGGAGGAGATGACTTGTGTGTGTGTGGGTATGTGTGTGAGTTCAAAGCCGTGTGCGTATTATAATGTTCCCCGTGTGAGCATATGACTCTACTGTATTAAAGATAAGGCTATGTATGTGTACTGTATTAAAGATAAGGCTATGTATGTGTACTGTATTAAAGATAAGGCTATGTATGTGTACTGTACTTATAAGGCTCTGTGTGTATATACGAGTCTGTACTTATTAGGCTCACTGTTTGTAGAGTCTGTTGTCTGCTGCCAGGACAAATATCGACACCTAAATGGCATGAAAGTTCTTAATATTGACGAAGAAATGCAGTGAAAGGCAAACAATCGACACGTCAATGGCACGAAAAGTCTTGATATTAAAAAAAATGGGGTGAAAGGCAAAAATTCAACACCTAAATGGCACGAACATTCTTTAATAT
>CM064483.1:14544278-14576778 GCA_032716605.1 Paralithodes platypus | reverse complement strand
CACGGAGAGGGAAGAGCAAAGGGAAAGGCAGTAAAAGGCCAAACACTACCCCCACACAGCGTAGTAACAGGACTGCCAGAGATAGGAGAAGATGTAGGACAGACCAATAAAGAGTGAGAGGAACGAATGGGACAGCGCAAGTTATGGGACCGATAAAGCAAAGCCACGCACGATATGATAACGGGAAAGTGAAGGAAATTAAAGAAGGTAAGGAAAGACGGGAAAGGAAAAGACGGGGAGGGAAGGAAAGACGGGAGAGGAAAAGACGGGGAGGAAAGGAAAGACGGGAGAGGAAAAGACGGGGAGGAAAGGAAAGACGGGAGAGGAAAAGACGGAGAGGGAAGGAAAGACGGGAAAGGAACAGACGGTGAGGAAAGGAAAGCCGGGAAAGGAAAAAACGGTGAGGAAAGGAAAGACGGGAAAGGAAAAGACGGGGAGGAAAGGAAAGACGGGAAAGGAAAAGACGGGGAGGAAAGGAAAGACGGGAAAGGAAAAGACGGGGAGGAAAGGAAAGACGGGAAAGGAAAAGACGGGGAGGAAAGGAAAGACGGGAAAGGAAAAGACGGAGGAAAGGAAAGACGGGAAGGAAAGGAAAAGACGGGGAGGAAAGGAAAAGACGGGGAGGAAAGGAAAGACGGGAAAGGAAAAGACGGGGAGGAAAGGAAAAAACGGGGTGGAAAGGAAAAGACGGTGAGGGAAGGAGAGACGGGAAAGGAAAAGACGGTGAGGGAAGGAGAGACGGGAAAGGAAAAGACGGTGAGGGAAGGAGAGACGGGAAAGGAAAAGACGGTGAGGAAAGGAAAGACGGGAGAGGAAAAGACGGAGAGGGAAGGAAAGACGGGAAAGGAAAAGACGATGAGGAAAGAGCAAAGGGAAGGGAAGGGGAAAGAATGGGACAGCATATATAAGATAGGCCCGATAAAGGGAAGCTATGCACGAATATATAAAGGGGGCATGGACGTATTTATTTGCCTTTTTATTGAGCTTTTAATTATGTTCTTAGTGTCCTAAGACTTCCATCAAACTTTAAAAAACAACCCCTAGACCCCCTCTCAAGATAAATTTGTATATTTGTCGGTAGAAAAATGTGCCGGCTAAAGGTCGGTTCCTCATAAACATATAGGCTCGCTATCGCTCGCCAGGAATAAATCGACACCTAATTTGCACGAAAAGTCCTAATATTGACAAAGAAGTGGGGTGAAAGGTCTTAAAATCGCCAAACTATTGGAACAAACGTCTTAAAATCTGAAAACTAATGGGGCTAAACGTGACCATATACAACACGATAACTGATATCGAGGTTAGTTGTGATAGCCTTATACGTTTGCCTCAAGTGAATTTGCTGAGATATATGTCGTGTGTTATGATTTTAAACTGTCAGCAATTTAATCTCATGTTTGACTGCAATCTACTTGATGCAAAATATTGATAGGAAAGTGCATTCATGACAGAAATATTGATAGGAAAGTGCATTCATGACAGAAATATTGATAGGAAAGTGCATTCATGACAGAAATATTGATAGGAAAGTGCATTCATGACAGAAATATTGATAGGAAAGTGCATTCATGACAGAAATATTGATAGGAAAGTGCATTCATGACAGAAATATCGTAACATAATTTTGTTACGTTTGGGCATGATGTAATGTATCCCTAAGGGGACATGGGGCCGGTTTTCGGGACAACTTTCTCCCTCATGTTAAGCCCCATTTGTTTTGAGATTATAAGACGTCTGGTCCATTAGTGTGGCGATTTTAACACCTTTCGCCCAATTTAGTTGTCAATTTTAAGACCTTTCGTGCCATTTAGGTGTCGGTTTTCTCCTGGCGAGCGATAGCGAGCCTGTAATCTTAAGAGTAATCGGCCTTCGGCCGGGTAATTTTTTTTACCGAAAAATTTACAAATTAATCTAGAATATAGATGATGATGATAGATGTTGTTTTTAAGTTTGATGGAGGTCTAGGGAGGAAACTAAGAAAATCATAAAAAGATCAATAAAAAGGCAAATAACCGGCCCATCTCCCCTTAACCCGTTCTGTACCGGTGCCGTCCTTTTAACTTTAACTTTTTAACTTGAACTGGTATGACATCTCAGGCTTATATAATTATTAACGAGGCAATGAAAACTACTATTGTTATTGAGTCGAACTGTGCTCTCTAAAATGTTAAGTAAATATATCCTAATGTGTTATATACAGTATATATATATATATATATATATATATATATACTGTATATTGTAAGAGGATTATTATTTACTTACATCTTAGAAAGCACAGTTCGACTCAATAACAATATAAGTTTTCCTAGCCTCAGTCACTGTTATGTAAGCCTGAGATGTAATACCCGTTTTCTTTACATAATACTGTTGACAAAAGCTGCGTCGTGCCCTGTTTCCGGATGCCCTTGTTGTTGTTGTTGTCGATTGGTATTATTGGCTCATATATAAGCTTATGCTGCATGCTCAAAAGAAGGCTGGAGAGAGAGAGAGAGAGATTTAAAGGTAGTGGATATGGTGTCTTAAAAACCTTTCAGTACAGGGATATATATATTTATAATGTTTTCTTTATACATTCATTTATTTATTTATTAATAGATTCTGGGTAGTATTACACCATTATAATTTGGTTTGGAGAGCTGTTTCACAGGTAGTAGTACGGCATTGTTAACTCTAATTGACGTTAAAGAGTACCAGCGACGTGTGTTATATTGTAGTTATCATTATACGATATTATGCAGCTTAGGAAGGATCTGTGGTAGTTAAAAGGGTTGGTAGAGATAGTTTGAAGCCTGATTATTGCTAGAGGTCCTTCCTAAGCTGAATAAAATCGCCTAATAGTTGCCAGAAAATGATGGAAAAGGACGTCCCCGGTACTGAATGGGTTAATTCAAGCTACTACTAGACGATTTCACTTAGCTGCAGAGACTTCTGTTTTTTTCCCCTCCATGATTTTCAACACCGGTCTGGCAGCTTAGCAAGTAAATTTGATGAATGACTATTCGCCTATAGTCAATTTAAAATAATTATGCCAAACATGTTGACCACTAACCTCTATAACTATATAGGACTAGGATAATTGAGCTAATACGTCTAACATTTGGGGAGAGTCAGCCAGGGAATAGGTGTAAATTTGCATCTCATTTACTCTACAAAATAATAGAACCAAACCATAAGTGAGGGCTAAGGGTAACAGTATAAATAATTAAGAATGAGTATACAATTTTAAAGGAATATAAAACAGAATGAATAAAGAAGAATGAAAATAAATAAAGGCATATAAAGAGATTGAATAAAGGACTCATATAAATAAAGGAATATGAAACAATGAATAAATAAATATGAGTATAAAATAAAGGTGAATAAAGGACTCGTATAAATAAAGGAATATAAAACAATGAATACATAAATATGAGTATAAAATATAGGTGAATAAAGGACTCGTATAAATAAAGGAATATAAAACAATGAATAAATAAATATGAGTATAAAATAAAGGATAATAAATGAATTCTAACTAAAGAAACATGAGTATAGATAAAGGACAATGAATAAAGGCTAACTAAAGAAGAATTAGTATAAATAAAGGATATAAAACAGAATGAATAAAGAAATATGAGTATACGAAAGGAATAAAACAGAAATGAAAGAAATATGAGTAATAAGGAATATAAAACAATGAATAAAGAAATATGAGTATAAATAAAGGAATATAAAACAGAATGAATAAAGAAATATGAGTATAAATAAAGGAATATAAAACAGAATGAATAAAGAAATATGAGTATAAATAAAGGAATATAAATAAAGTCTAAATAAAGAAGAATGGGCATAAATAAAGGATTATGAAACAGTATAAATCAAGAAATAGTATAAGTAAAGGAATATGAAAACAATTAATACAGAAACAAAACTATAAATAAAGGAATATTTAACATTATAAATAACAAAATAATTAGTATAAAATTAATAAAGGAATGTAAGACAGTCTAAATAAAGAAGCATAAGTATAAATAAAAGGAAAATAAATAAAGTCTAACTAAAGAATAATGGGTCTAAATAAAGGTAAGGGACAACCTTATAAATAAAGACATATGAGTATACACAAAGGAATATAAAGCAGTCTAAAGAAATATGAGTATAACTGAAGGAAAATAAATAAAGTCTAACTAAAGAAGAATGGGTCTAAATAAAGGTAAGGGGCAGCCGTATAAATGTAGGCCAAAAACAGAGGCAAGTCGGAAGGGAAAATTGGCTCTACCCAGATCGACTATGGATCAAGTGTCATTTATACCACTCCGGTGAGAGAGTGAGAGTGAGTGAGTGAGAGAGAGAGAGAGTTAGAGTTAGAGAGAGTGTGAGAGTGAGTTAGAAAGAAAGAGTACAAAGGAAATCAAAGGAAATCAAGCAACAACAGATCTAGTGACCCTTCTAGGTTGCTTGTCCTCCAAAACACTGAGGATCAAGTGTCCAAACAGTGGTTTAGAGTGGGTAAGGGAACATTGGAAAGGGAATTACTGCCCTGGAACTAATGTCCGTGGCAGGATTAGGAAGTTAGTAGGGGACAGATGGGTTAGTAACTGAGGGGGGGATAAAATAAAGTTATTCATTTACAAACGCAGTCAGTCGCGGGTTTGATGCGAGATATTGTCTAGGCGGAGTTTAAATGAATCAACGGTGATGCAGTCTATAACGTTTCGGGGAAGCCCATTCCACAAGTTGACAACTTCGATTGAAGAAGAAATTCTTAGATTCGTGTGAGTTAAAAGATTTCCAATAATTTTGCAACCGTTTCCCCGCGTGTAATTAGATTGGTCAATAGTGAAGTACTTACTACAGTTCATATTGTCGATGCCTTTGATGATTTTGAAACACTTGAATTAAGTCACCTCTTAATCTGCGCTGGGTTAAAGGAAATAGATTTAATTCTCTAAGACGCTCTTCGTATGGTTTGTTCTTTAGGCTAGGTATCATTTTGGTAACTCTACGTTGAACTCGTTCTAGCTTGTTTATATCTTTTTGGTAATAAGGGCACCAGGATTGAACGCAGTATTCCAGAAGAGGGCGGACTAATGAATTGTAAAGGGTTAGGATAACTTCTTTGGATTTATGCTCAAATGACCTGCCTATAAAGCCAATTATTTTGTTTGCCTTCTTAACAACTTCTGAACATTGTTGACTCGGTTTTAGGTTACTCGATATGTTACTCCCAGATCGGTTTCTCTGTTTACATTCTTAAGCTGAGTGCCATTCATCGAATAGTTTGCTTTCTCATTTAGGTATCCGATATGTAGTACTTTACATTTATCCGCATTGAAAACTCATTTGCCAAATTTGGGCCCAACATGACAATTTATCTAGATTGTGTTGTATATCGTCAACTTGTTCTTTGAGAGTACGCTATTTGCAATTTTTGTATCGTCAGCAAATTTTGAGATGTACAGGTGAGACCCTCATCTATGTCGTTGATGTAAATTAGAAAGAGAATTGGTCCTAGTACCGATCCCTGGGGTACCCCGCTGCTTACATTGGTCCATTTTGATGCCTTACCGTTTATGACTACTCTTTGCTTTCTGTCGCTGAGCCAATTTCTATCCATTTCAACACACCGTCTTGTATTCCATGCGCTTTTAGTTTTAGCAGTAAACGTTTGTGGGGAACTTTGTCAAACGCCTTTTGAAAATCAAGGTATATAACTACAGCTTTACTCTCATCGTAGAGGTTGAGGATATCGTGGAAGAAGTCTAAGAGGTTTGTTAAACAGGAACGTTTTTTACGAAAGCCGTGTTGAGTATCTTTAAGTATGTTATTTTCCTCTAAGTGATTTACGAGTCTGTCTCGTATGACCGTTTCTAGCATTTTACATACAACTGAGGTTAAGCTAATTGGACGATAGTTACTGGGTAGGGATTTGCTGCCTTTTTGAATATCGGTGTTACGTTGGCTAGCTTCCACTGATCGGGCATAGTTCCAGACTGCAAGGATTTATTGAATAGTAATGTCAGTGGTTTAGAGAGCTCATCCTTAGCTTCCTTTAGAACTCTAGGCGAGATTGTATCAGGTCCAGGCGTTTTATTTACCTTGAGTTTATCTAAACAATTCAATACTTCTCTCTCTGTAACGGTGATATTGCTTAGAACATCTGAATTATCAATCTGAATCGGCGATGGTGTAGGGATATCACTGAGGTCTTCTGTTGTAAAAACTGATGCAAAGAAGGTATTGAGGGCATTACTCATTTGTTCTTCGTCTTTGGTGTATTCTCCATTTTCATCGACTAACGGTCCAACAGTTGAAGTAACAACTTTTTTCTTTCTGATATAACTATAGAATTCTTTCGGGTTTGTTTTACTTTGATTCGCAATATGTAACTCTAAGGTCTTTTTACTTTGCTTAATTAACTTTTTGGCTTTGCGTCGTAGCTCTACAAATTTCAGCCGTTCTTCGTCATTTTGTGAGGATTTTAATCTATCATTAGCAAATTTTTTAGCAAGCAGGCAGTTTGAAATATCTTTATTCCACCATTTGGGCTTATTATTATGGCCTGGACGCCGAGTTTTTGATGGTATGCAGTCTTGCACTGCTTTTAGGTAAGTGGCTTCGAATAACTTCCAAGATGTATTTATGTCGTTATTGTGAATTAAAAAGCTCCAGTCAGTTTCTTTAAACATAGCTCTAAGTTTATGGAAGTTTGCTTTCTTGAAATTAGGGACTTTTTCGATGCTACTATTTGGTTCGTTACTAGTAAACTTTAAAGTGAAAGTTATCGTACGATGGTCGCTGTTACTGAATTCATCACCAACATTCAAATTCTCTATTAATTCTTCTTTTGTTGCAAGTACAATGTCAAGAACGTTATTACCACGGGTCGGCGTTCCAACAAATTGATAAAGCGAACTCTCTTGCAAGTTCGTATACAAGTCATGTCGGAGTGTGAAGTAAGAGTATCCTCCGACTTGGTCACAGGTAAATTAAAGTCACCAAAAATTACGGTATCTTGCGAGTTACTTACATCTGCAATTTGTTCATAAATATCTCGGTCAGTTTGCACTGATTGAGCTGGAGGTCTGTATATTAATGCAAGTATTATTTGGTACCTTTATTATTCTTTATTAGCACAAAAGATGCGTCGACGTTCACAATTTGAGGTTTTGACAAGAGGGTAGGGTTAAGACTTTCTTTGATATAAAGTAAAACGCCACCTCCATTTCGATTTATTCGGCTTTTCTCAAAACATTACATAACCGGGAAGTGAATACTCTGCTAAAAAGTCTCTATCTTCTGTATTGAGCCAAGATTCTGTTATGCCAATCACATCATAATTTTCTGTAAACACTAGCTCCTCTAAATCTGAAAATTTATTGCGTATGCTACGAGCGTTTGCATAGAAAACCTTTAAATTTGTTATTTTAGAACTCACGGAACGCTCTTTAATAATATTTTTGGTTCTTGTCGGATCTACATTTATGTTCATGGCTGTCCTCAGTCCTCGCTGTCTTCGGTCCTTATCGCTGGTGGTCCTCGGTTGCCTCTGTTTTTTTCTTGGCGTTGGATGATTTATGTCACTGCTGCTTCTTCTCGGATGAAAGAGAGCGAGAGAGAAAGTTAGAGTTAGTTAGTTAGTTAGTTAGCTAGAGAGAGTGAGAGAAAAATAAAGTGAGATAGTGAAATGACATTTAGATAGATTTGTCTTACAGTAGATACATTGACTACACATATCTTACTTATTAGTTCTGGTAGAGATAGCAGTAACCAATGAAAAGGAGGGGGCAGAAAAGGATAGCACAAAGAGAGAGAGAGAGAGAGAGCGAGAGCGAGAGCGAGCGAGAGAGAGAGAGAGAGAGAGAGGAGGGAGGAGAGAAGAGAGGAGTGAGGAGAGAAGAGAGAGAGAGAGAGAGAGAGAGAGAGAGAGAGAGAGAGAGAGAGAGAGAGAGAGAGAGAGAGAGAGACCCAGACCCAACCCGACAACAAGAAGAGGAACTAATTGGACCTATGACGTTTTGAAGTCTACCTCTACGGAAAATTGTGGTGGTAATAGATATAAGGATAGATAGAAGAGTTACACAGCGTTTATATTGGATTGAAGACAGAAATAGTCTGAAAGAGATTTGTTTTTCTTCTATATTCCAACTACTCCCTCTCGGGCATAGGCTGAGAGCCTTTACACTACACAGCTGAACGCTTACACACCTAATGATTTTAGTTGTAATCAATCATATCAAGAGAGAGATTGACAAATAAATGGGACGAAAGATCTGAAAATAGCCAAACTAATGGGGCGAATGTCTTAAAATATCAAAACTAATGGGGCTAAACATCAGGGAAAGCGGTTCCAGAAACACCCCCCCATCCCATAAGTCCATGGTTAGTTAGCCAGTCAGTAGCCAACCCTAACAGTCCAAATATAGAATGGGAACCTTAACCCTTTCAGTACTGTGACGCATTGTTCTGAATACAGTTAGACGATTTTATTCAGTTTAAGAAAGGCTTCTAGGGATCAAGGGAGTGAAATATATCTCAGTTATCCATTTTACTCTCACAGGTCATTTCTAAGCTTGATACCTCTCTCTCTCTCTCTCTGTCTATCACTTTCTCTCTCTCTCTCTCTCTCTCTTGTTCTCGCTCTCTGTCTCTGTCTCTCTCTCGTCCAGTAGAGCCCCACAAGGAAACACTAGACAACGGTATATAAGACCCCGGATTATTGTGTATTAGAAAACCGGTATATGGCCATTTACCGGTAGCTAGTGGTCTCCCAGTCAGGCTGCATCCTAGGGACCTGTGTGTGGGTGGGTGTATGTGTGAGAGAGAGAGAGAGAAATATGTTTGTGTGGGTGTGAAAGTGTGTGTGTGTGTGTGTGCGAATATGTTTGTGTGTGAGATAGAGTATACTGTATGTGTGTGTGTAGAAAGAGAGAGTGAGTGATTGCATGTGTATGTGTAGCCATGGAACTAGCCGGTGGTCAATGGGAACACCGCGTACGAATCGGCTAGTTTCCCCATTATACCAACTACCGCCCCCCATCTACGTTGCAGAAAGCAGACTCACACTCGGACCCCCTCCCCAGAGATTCCCCCCGCCTCTTCCCTCTTCTCCGGTTGACTGTATTTGCATCTTCTTTACCTGTGGCATCCCCTTTCACACGTGTTCCTAAAATATATACGTATTTTAGAACGCTCTCACTCCACATACATGGTCTTCCTTCTTACGTCTGGAAATCCGATATATATATATATATATATATATATATATATATATATATATATATATATACAGTATACAGTATATGATATTGTATGATATTGTAACTCATGATTATGAAAATAGTTCAATTAATACTTATACACATCAACACACACACCCACACACACACATCCAGAGTAGACCATTTTAACCAGATCTCAACCAACGCCAAATTAACCAGGGCCAAGTAAATATGTACCCAATTGAAATCCTAAGCTAACTCTTGCACCCCTAACCTAACCTAACAGTATTGGTTGAGTTGGTACTGGTTGAGAGCTACTGGTTGAAATGGTCTACTGGTTGAGATACTAACCTAACTCTGCCACCCCTAACGTAACCTAACAATATTGGTTGAGTAGGCACTGGTTGAGAGCTACTGGTTGAGAGCTACTGGTTGAAATGGTCCACTGGTTGAGTTGTCCGGTCGCCGCTGGAACCGTATTAAGGGGAGATAGGCCGTTTTTCTGGTCCCCTTTCTCCCTCGTGTTAAACCCCATTTGTTTTGAGATTATAAAATATTCGGCCCATTATTTTGGCGATGTTAACACTGTTCGCCCCATTTCCGTCAATTTTAAGATCTTTCGTGTGCCATTTAGGTGTCGATTTTTACCTGGCGAGCGAGAGCGAGCCTGAAAATTTAAGAGGAATCGGCCTTCGGCCGGGAAATTTTTCTACCGAAAAATTTACAAATATATCTTGAAGGGGGGTCTAGGAGATGTTTTTCTAAATTTAACGGAGGTCTAGCGAGGAAACTAAGACATAAATGAATACATATATTAATATATATACAAAAAATCGATCTATCTCCCCTTAAGGAAGTGCCCAGGCTCGACTGGATAAAATAAATACGTATAAAATAAATGTAATGTTATATCCAACCCAACCCCCCACCCGCCTCCATAAAAAAAAAAAAAAAAAAAAAAAAATCATATATAAAAATAACACATACAAAACTGCGCCGGGTTACTGACCGAGAGAGCATTGGAGCAGACAGATGTATATTGTTGAGTGGGTGGATAAAAGGAGAGTCAGGTAAACAACGTGGGAGGATATGTGTGTGGTGGGAGGAAGGGAGGATAGAGACACGAAAAATATAGAACATGGGAGAAGATATGTTGTGGGAGGAAAGGAAATGCATGGGGGAGACAGACATATTGAGTAGGTTGTTAAAGGAAGAAACAGGCATACATCATGGGAGGATATATATGGGGTGGGAGGAAGGGTATAAATGGGAAAAAGGATAAATGCACAATATGGGATCAGACCGACATATAGAGTGGGTGGATAAAAGAAGATACAGACATACAACATGGGAGGATATGTATGGGGTGGGAGGAAGGGTGTATAATTATGGGAGAAGGAAGGATAGAGAAGAGAGAAATACAAAACATGGGAGCAGGCAGACATATCCAGTGGGTGGATTAAAGAAGAAACAGGCATACAAACATGGGAGGATATGTAAGTGGTGGACCAATTTCTATTCGTTTGGTACCAAAACGTTCGGAATTGCGAGCCTCACTCAACTACGCAAAAACTGGCTTTGATCATCAGCGTAGTTTTCAAGATATGGATTTTTTAAAGTGTATTTCGAGTTTTTTTTTCAAGATTGCTGAAAAAACCCACGTGCAAAGCAAAACCTTTTCCATAACATTTGCGGAGCATTAGTAGTGGTGTCCATATACCAAAACCCAATAATTTCCTATGAGTGGGAGAGACGGTATTTACGTTTTAAAAATTTCGGGAAACCGGCTGCCACGGACCTGTTTGGCCGCCATTTTGGTTATTTATCATATCAAAAGTTGCCCAATACAAAACGCACCTTGTGTGAAAGTTTGGTCCTGATCCGACAAGCGGTTCCGAAGTTATTGCGTAAATACCGTCGTGGAAAAATAATTTGGAAGAATAAGAAGATTTAACGATTACAATAGGCGCTAGGGCTCGAACCCCTATATATAATAATTTTAATGATGATATGATGATATGATGATACTAATAGTTGGTATTGTTTCCAGTCATAAGCGCTAATCCTCCTCATCAGTTGATTCAATAGCGCTAGCATTAAGTAAACATTCAATGAACATATAGTTTATAGTCTTCATTAAGGGCAGAATGTTTATATAATTATTTGGTATTATTATTATTATTATCATTATTAAAATTATTATTATTATAAATATTATTATTATTATTATTATTATTATTATTATTATTATTAATATTATAAAATTATGTTAGTTCCTCCCTAGACCTCCATCAAGCTTATGAAAATACCCCCAAGTCCCCCCTTCGTGATACATTTTTACATTTTTCGGTAGAATAATATCCCGGCCGAAGGCCGGTTCTTCATAAATTACAGGCTCGCTATAGCTTGTCAGGAAAAATTTGACACGTAAATGGCACGAAAGGTCTTAACATTGACAGAATTGATACGAAGGGACTAAAAACCGCCAAACTAATGAGGCAAAGGTCTTAATATTTCAAAACTAATGGGGCTAAACATGATGAGGGAGAAAAGGGTCCATAAAATAATCCCTTCAGTAAACATTGAATGATCGTAAAGTGTATAGTCTTCATTAACGGTATATTCCAGAGAGAGAGAGATAGAGCAAGTAAATAAAATATGTGAAGTTGTGAAGAAGTTGTGACGTATTTTATGTTTATCCGCATGTATGTTTAGTAGTGTGTTTAACCCATTCAGTACTCGCTCTCGCTCTCTCTCTCTCTCTCTATATATATATATATATATATATATATCTCGCTCTCTCTCTCTCCTAAAATTAAGATCGTACGGTCTGTGTGGTCAGTGTATCTATGTAATTATATCTCTCTCACACACACACACACACTCTCTCTCTCTCTCTCTCTCTCTCTCTCTCTCTCTCTCTCTCCTAAAATTAAGTCCTGACCACCTCGCTGGGATCGTACGGTCTGTGTGGTCAGTGTATCTATGTAAATATATCTTTCACACACTCTCTCTCTCCTATAATTAAATCTTGACCACCTCGCTGGGATCGTAAGGTCTGTGTGGTCAGTTTAGCTATGTAAATCTATGTACATCTCTTCTTTTTCTCTCCTTTGTGTTTCTCGCGCGCTCTCTCTCTCACACACACACTCTCTTTCTTTCTCTCTCTCTCTCTCTCTCTCTCTCTCTCTCTCTCTCTCTCTCTCTCTCTCTCTCTCGCACATACCTATTTTTTTTTTTTTTTTTTCTATATTCCAACTTACTTCCTCTCGGGCATAGGCTGAGAGCCTTACATTCACCGCTTTACAATGAACAGTGAAGCCCGTGAGGTCTTGTTCCAGTCTAGAGAGTGAGACATGTGAAGCACGCAGAGTACAACGAGCACCTGCCATCTTGCCTTCACATGAGGCACGGTGCTCACTCCTGGCCCGAAACGACCCCATCTCTGAAGCCACCTCGTTCCCGTGCTTCACAGTCTCACCCCCTACACTCGGACTCTCACACTTACACACACACAACGCCACCTGTTGAGCAGATAACTCACCAAGTACCTAAGGAAGTATATGCTCCATTATGCAAGACACAACAATACATTCATCGTTCATGATAGTTGTATGATGATTTATTATAATTAGCGATGTGTGCCGCATGCATTGACCCAATTGTCATTTAAGGGGAAGTGTTTATTTTTGGATCGATTTTGTTTTAACTTGTCTTTTTTTGGTTTTTAGTTTCCTCTCTAAACCGCCATCAAACTTTAAAAAAAAACATCCCCAATACCCCTTTCAAGATAATTTTTTACATTTTTCGGTAGAAAAATTTCTCGGCCAAAGGCCGATTCCTCCCATAAGTACAGGCTTGCTATCGCTCGCCAGAAAAACAAATCGGCATCTAAATGGCACTAAAGGTTGACAAAAAAATAGGCCGAAAACTAATGGACCTAACGTCTTAAAATGTGAAAAATAATGGAGCTAAACGAGTGGGAGAAGGTGGTCTATAAAAACAACCATTCTCCCTGTATTATTTAGATTGTTGATTAAGACACTATATTTACCCTTATGAGTCCTAGAAGTAGATTATAAGCTAAACCAAATATCGCCTACTGGTAACCAAAACAAGACGAACAGTACGTCATCGTGTTGAAAGAGTTAATAAAGAGATAGGTCTTTAATAATGTGATCGATACGTACCGAGGTTACGTACAATCTCGGTTATAACTTTCGTGCATTATTGAAGGGCCTATATAGTTGTAATTTACTATTTACTTAACCCGTACAGTACCAGTGACGTCCTTTTCATTTTATTCTGGCAACTATTAGACGATTTTGTCAGCTTAAGAAGAACGTCTACCCATGAAAAGGCTATACACTATCTCAATTAATCCTGTTAGGTGTCATATATCCTTCCTAAGTTCATAAAATCATCTGAATGTAGCTACACATAAACTATGTAATACGTCATCGGTACTGCATGGGTTAATCAATATCATAAATACTATACTTTCAGAATGCTATAATCAAAGGTGAAATCGAACACAGACATAACTTTGTGGCTTTCCAGTGTATAATCAAATAGTGTACATTGATTATACATACAAGTGTCGTGTGAATAATATTTGCATAACCGTAGTGGGTGCATTGACTAGAAACAAAATAATGTCTAGGTAATTTTGTATTCATCACATTTGAAGTCCTCTTAGTGACATTTGAGGGTAGACCTTGAGTAATTGGTGGCATCATTCGTGTTTACAATATTGGCAAACATTCAGTGAGTGCAGATTTAGTTGTAATTGATATGCATAAAACAGTATTTACAGCAATTCACTGAGAAAGACTTGAGAAAATATTAGTCCAAGTCTACCGGGTGAGCAATAATTTTAGTCAAGTTTATGAAAGCACAGCTGAAAAATACTGGTAAATACACAGCCCTTGAGCAACAACGCTTCCCAGACAGTGTTGCGGCTTGTACTGAAGGTGAATAATGATCAGTGTATTATGAAAAAGGTGTGTAGTTGAAGCCAAAACCAAAGGGGCTGGTTAAAAGTCAACGAAATAGGGGTGCAATCAAAAGCAAGATAAGGTCATACAAGCGAAACTAATTAAAGGAGTGAAATTGAAACCTAGAAGAAAACGGGTGTAATCATAAACAAGATAAAGGGGTACAATAGAAACAGCTTGAAAGAAAACGGACTGTAACAGCAGCCAAGAGAAAGGGGTACAATAGAAAAAGCTAGAAAGAAAACAGAGTGTAATCGTAACCAATAAAAGGGGGTACAATAAAAAAGGCTAGAAGGAAAACTGAGTGTAATCGTAAACAAAACAAGGGGGTACAATAAAACAATCTTGAAAGATAACGGGGGGTGTAATCGCAACCCAGAATGATGGGGTACAATAGAAAAACCTAGAAAGAAAACGGGGTGTAATCGTAACCAAGAAAAGGGGGTACAATAGAAAATAGAAGTGAACAAGAGCATTAAAGGAAAATTGAGGTGAAATCGAAATCTGAAGAAAACCAGTATGTCCCCTCCGTCCCCCATCCTACGCAGACGGACGACCAGCCACACCGAGAGCGATCGCCGTAGCTCGCTCTTCGGCGACGACGTAGACGGGGATGTACAGGGGGGCTACCATCGTCGGCGGGTGGTTAGCTTCACCGCCCCCGAGACCAGCCGCTGCAGTACCTCCCTCCCCCACGGCAAGACCTACAATGACCACCGCACCGAGGACTCCAGTTATATACATAGAGCTCGAGGGTACAGTAGCAGCGGGGAGGATCTGGCCGAGGGAAGATTCAGACGAGGGGAAGACACGGTTGATGGTAGATTCAGGATAAGCGAAGATGGGGTCGATGGTAGATTCAGGAGAAGCGAAGATATACCTGATGGTCAATTTAGAAAAGGCGAGGATCTACCCGATGGTCGAGGGAAGAAGAGCGAAGACGTGCCTGATGGAGCTACGATGGGAGGCTTCCGGAGGCGTTTAAAGAGTCTCAGCTTCGGTATCGCCATCAGCCCCGGAACCAGTAGCCACGACCTCCGCAGTACTCCCGAAGGTGCTACCGGAGGAGGAGGAGGAAGTATTGGGGCTTGTACTGGAGGCATCGTGAATTCCATGGTCCGTAGGTCGATCATGCAGGCGGCTTGGCCCCTCTCGGTCAGTATGGAAAACATCGAAGGCCAAAACAAACTACTGCAGCAGAACAGGTACGTAAATATTTTTCAAGAACAAACAGCATCTAACAGTATTACCTGTATTCATAATTATTTTATTCATATATTTATGGTGAACATGATCGATGATTTTATTAAAGTATATTGTTCTTGTAGTTATTAGATTATTTATATATATATCTGTCTCTTTCTATATATAATACGGTACATGTGTGTATATAAATTAGATGGGGAGAGGGGGGAAATGGGAGCACAAAAATAGCTGTTTCACAATCACTATTACTTAAAGTTCTTTCCAGTGTTTGTTTTTGTCCCACCTACTGTATTAACTTATTACTATGAACCATTTTAGGCCATGGGCCAGGTATTGTCCAACTGCACCCCCAACCCACCCCACTCACAACTTTACGAAATTCACTATCCCTATGGGGCCCATTTTTAAAAGTACCCTAAAAATCGTGAATGTTTGCCTGTGGCGCGACATACTTGGGTTCGCTATCTTTACAGCCAATATGATATTTAATGTTAGGTGATATATAATATGTTTATATCCAAAGAAAGTATATTATCTCCTGAGTATCCTTGGATGCCAAGTAGCAGTACCCTTGGTTTTGTCACAAAATATGCCACAACTTTTATAATGTTGTCATCGCATGAAATTAGTTCGACTTATGTTGTCATGTTTGTAGAAGCCAAAGCTCTGTTACAAATATGTTACTACTTGGTATTTTAAGTATTTGGAAATAATGGCATGTAAAATTATGGCATTTGTAGCATTCTTTTGGTTTGTATTCATTATTATTAAAAAGACCCTTAACTAGCGGCGCGCGACATAAGTCGAGTTAAAGAAACTGGCAAAAAACGGGTGAAAAATGGGTGAAAATCGAGTGAAAATGGGTGGAACAGTAATGAACCATACGTCCGACATCTGTGGCCTCCCGGCCCACACTAACTCCAGTTCCCCCACCGCACGGGAGGATGACAGTGTGACCAATAGTTCGCGAAAAGTGAACAATGTAGCAAAATCCGCTAAACTTCCATCTTTGAGGTAACACTGTCAGGGCTCCACGAGTGCTACGTAGCTGTATGTGGTGTCATTGTGTAGCGATTTCCGCCTAGTTTTCGGCACAATACAGTTCCTTTCATGCTGATGGTTGATATAGCAGTCAGAATGGCCTGAAAAGGCCCAAAACGGCCACAGACCCCTCCGCTAGACAAGGGTTTTAAAAAGGCTATATTGATACCAGCGACACCAGTATGGCAGAGGGTGGCGGTACTTATTACCGAAACTACCACTAATTATTTCCCAATATTTGAAGGCTAGTATAGAATAAGGATGTTGCAAAGATCATATTGAAATGTGTTTCAATCTCCGGAGATACATTTTATCTGCACTATATAAAGTACTGTAAAAAAAAAAAAAAAAAAAAAAGCATCCCTATACCTCCCTATTGACGGCAGTGAAACTCTTATTAAGCCCCTACTGTTAAAATAGATGCTGATTTCAATAATTCATGGGAGGTGAGGGGGGGAGGGGCCTCAACCCATCCTGTATCCAAAGGCAAAACAAATTGTATACTTACTCTGAAAATGACTTGCATCTGAGTGTTTTAAGATCGTTGGATAATGGGAGATTGTAACCAATATCAACAACTGTATAATGATGCAAACTACCTAAAACCAAAACAGAAAAAACCCATGGGAAAATTAATGGTAGTTTCGGTAATATTCTCCGAGGGTGGCCGGTCTCTGTTCCTATAGGGTCTCTAGTCTCGTGTGAACCCCCCCCCCCCCCCCCCTCTCCCCAGCCGTTTGACGTCAGCGAGATCATCAGGTGGGTGACTACAGGAGAGTTTCAGATTAAGGGGAGATGGTTCGTTTTTCTGGGCCCCTTCTCCCTCATGTTAAGTCCCATTAGTTTTCCGATTTTAAGATGTTCTGTTTATTAGTTTGGCGATTTTAAGACCTTTCGCCACATAGGAAGGAGGAAGAAGTAATCCGCTTAAAGACTTTCATAGCACACACAGATACACATACACTAACAGATACAAAAATACACACACACACACACACACACACACACACACACACACACACACACACACACACACACACACACACACACAAAATAACAGCACACTAGTTAGCGTTGTCGGAGTAACATTATGATCCTGCTCATCACCATGGCAACCACATCTTGTTTACCAGTTCTTGTCATACTGGGGAGTAGAGGGATTTATAAGTCCTGGCCAGTGAAGTATTATACACATACTGACACACTCGCACACATATATACACACACACGCACACTGACACCCAAACACACACATACATACATACACATACACACACACACACACACATACATACACACACACACACACACACATACACACATACACACACACACACACACACACACACACACACACACACACACACACATAGAGCAACAACGACAATAGCACAGGTCAGCGTTGTCGGAGTAAGAGCATCCTCCTCATCACCATGGCAACCACGCCTTGTTTACCAGCTCTGCCATACTGTTTAGTAGGCGGGTTTATCTTAACCTTATCTAAGCCGAGGGTGGCTTAGTTTTACTGCCCCAGCCTACCCGATATAAAAATGTCTCCAGCGAAACCGGATTTCCCCATACAATACTGGCTCGCTATCGCTCGCCAGGAAGATATCGACACCTGGATGGAGATAAACGTCTTAAAACATTTGGCTGAATGGGGCCGAATGGATACAAGCCAGGAAAAGAGACAAAGGGAGAGACAAAAAAAAAACTGGTGCAGTCACTTAGACACATTCGTGGAGCTGTTGATATGATTAAGCCGCTGTCACACGAGCGCTTTTTCCGTCAATTTTCCATGAGCAAGTTTTTCTCGTATTATTTCGGGACATTTTCGCACTGGTATCGGCAACTAGACTGACGGTAGATTATGTTAGGCGGCTGAATTCTGATAAAGTGTAATTTTTGAAGCTTGCAGCCCATAATTGCCCGTAAGAATTGCTCGATAAAGATCTCGTGTGACTCCACCTTTATTATCAACCATATTGATTGCTATATGTGTATAATTTGTTCTGCACCAATTAAAATGTATACACGGTTACATGCTAGAGAGTTAGAGGTAGAAGAAATGTTGTCTCTCTTTTTAGTTTTCTCCCTAGGTCTCCATCAAGCTTAAGCAAAAATGGTTAAATGAGGTCGTTCAAAGCCTGTTAATTGCTGGAGGCCCTTTTTAAACTGAATACAGTCGTCTAATAGTGTCCAGAATTTGGTTTAAAGGACGTCACCGGTACTGAAGGGGTTAAACGTGACTTTGCCGCGACTTAACATCAATATACGATGACGTTATGTCTGAACAACATCGTCAACTAATAGCCAGGACACAGGAAAATAAAAGCGTCATCGTGTCTTGAAAGAGTTAAGGGGAGGTTTTTAGTGTGTTTCCTAGACTTCCATCAAGCTTGAAATTACACTCCCTTGACCCCTTTTCAAGATAAATTTGTACATTTTTCGGTAGAAAAATGTCCCGGCCGAAGGCCGGTTCCTCTTAAATTACAGGCTCGCTATCGCTCGCCAGGAAAAAAACGACACCTAAATGGCACCCAAGGTCTTAAAAGTTACATAAATGGGGTGAAAGTTCTTAAAATCGCCAAACTAATGGGGCGAACGTCTTAAAATCTCAAAAGCAATGGGGCTAAACATGAGGGAGCAAGGGGTAAAGAAAAAAATCCCTCAAGTGGAAATCTCCCCTTAACCTATTCTGTACCGGTGACGTCCTTTTCATCCTATTCTGGCAACTGTTAGACGATTTTATTCAGCTTAGGAAGGATCTGTGGTAGCTGAAAACATTAAATGAGATTGTCTGTCGCCTTTTAATTGCTAGAGGTCCTTGCTAAGCTGAGTAAAATCCGCTGATATTGCCAGGGTATAAGGAGTTGGTGTTAACCCCTTCTGTACCGGCGATATCCTTTTAGTTTTACTCTAGCTGTATTTAGACGATTGTGTGCAGTTAAAACAAGGACCTGTGGTAGTAAAAAGGGTTAAGTGAGACAGTTCGAAGCCTGTTAATTGCTGGAGGCCCTTTATAAACTGAATACAATCGTCTAATAGTAGCCAGAATACAATGAAAAGGACGTCGCCGGTACTGAAGGAGTTAATGAAAGGACAAGGCAAAGAATATAATCTGTCACAGTTTCGCTTGCTCTTTTTATTCGAGTTGGTCATTACAGGAAGACAGAAAACGAAGGTGCCTGTTACTGAAAACGGGCATTATTGATAAACGAGGGGCAACTCTCCTGTTTGTAAGCTGCCATAAATCAATATATAAACAATCTTTGTATTTATATACAGGTATACGTAATATTTAAATTAAGGGGAAAGGGTTTATTTTTTGGTTGATTATTTCATATATTTATTATTTTTGTAGTTTCCTCCCTAGACCTCAACCAAACATAAAATAAACATCCATTAGATCCCCCTTCTAGATTAATTTGTATATTTTTCGGTAGAAACATGTACCGGCCAAAGACCGGTTCTTCCAAAAATACAGGCTCACTGTCGTTCGCCAGGAAAAAAATCGACACTTAAATAGCACGAAAGATCTTAATATTGACAAATAAATGCGACGAAAGATCTTAAAATCGACAAACTAATGGGGCAAACATCTTAAAATATGAAAACTAATGGGGCTAAGCATGAAGGAGAAAGGGATCTACAAAAATTACCCATCTCCCCTTAAAGTATAAATGAAACTTGCTATTGTATTGAATGTATTAACTAATATATATGTCTTCTCTCTCACACAGGTAGGCTAGGCTCTTCACCCTTCCCTTCTTTGTGGATGAGATGCAGTATTGGTGGATAAAGGTAATTACAGGATTTATTTAACTAATTTATCCAATTTATTTTTAGCTATATATTAATTTTATTACAGGGGTTATTTAACTATGTTAGCCAATTTATTTTAGCTATATATTCATTTTATTACAGGGGTTATTTAACTATTTTAGCCAATTTATATTAGCTATATTCTGATTTTATTACAGGGGTTACTTAACTATTGTAGCCAATTTATATTAGCTATATTCTGATTTTATTACAGGGGTTACTTAACTATTTGAGCCAATTTATATTAGCAATATACTGTTTTTATTACTTGATTTATTAAACTATTTTAGCCAATTTAGATTAGCTATTTACTGATTTTATTACAGGGGTTATTAAACTATTTTAGCCAATTTATATTAGCTATATACTGATTTTATTGATTTGAGGAGATGGATGAGATGCAATATTGATGGATAAAGTTAATTACACTTATATCTTTAACTATTTTTAGCCAATTTAGATTAGCTATATACTGATTATAATGATTTGAGTAGATGGATAAGATGCAATGTTGATGGAGAAAGGTAATTAATATACTGACTTAACCCTTTGAGTACCAGCGACGTGTGTTATACTTTATTCTAGCTATATTAAGGGGGGTGGCCTGTTTTTGTTCTATCCTTTCCTCTCTTTCACTGGCTTGTATCCATTTGGCCCCATTCAGCCTACTGTTTTAAGACTTTTATCCCCATCCAGGTGTCACTTTTTTACTGGTGAGCGGTAGCGAGCCAGCATATTTTTTATTTTTGTTTGACAGCAGGCTAAATTTGTACATTTTTTGATAGAAAAATTTCTCCGGCGAAGCCGGATTTCTTCATATAATGCTGGCTCGCTATTGCTCGCCAGGAAGAAATCGACACCTAGATGGAAATAAACGTCTTAAAATAGTTGGCTGAATGGGGCTGAATGGATACAAGCCAGCGAAAGAGAGAAAAGGACAGAAATAACAAAACGCAGGTCACCCCCCTTAAGACGATATTAACTCCACCGATAATTCTAATGGCCGCAGTGTTGTTGTGAGTGTAGTGCGAGGCAGTGGCAATGATCCCGGGGCTCTTAAGCTGCTTAGGAAGGACCTGTGGTAGTTATAAAGGTTGGTTGACATAGTTTGAAGCCTAATTATTTGCTAGAGGTCCTTCTTAAGCTGAATGAAATTGTCTAATAGTTGCACACATACGACGAAATGGACGTCCCTGGTACTGCATGGGTTAACTATTTTAGCCAATGTATATTAGCTATATATGGTTTTATTAAATTGGGGAGATAACATTTAAGGGGAGATTTCCACTTGAGGGACTTTTTTCTTGACCCCTTTCTCCCTCATGTCTAACCCCATTGCTTTTGAGATTTTAAGACGCCATTAGTTTGGGGTGACATTTTAAGATTCCTGGAGGAGTAGTAAACAAACTAAACCCCCCCCCCCCCCTTAACTAGAAGAGTATGAATATAAACACATTCTGGTAACTTGAAGACGGCAGTAAAGGTAGCGTTATAGGTTAACTATTATATGAGTTAAGACAAGGGACTGGAGTTATCGCAGAGAGGCTCCAGTCCTGACGATATTCTTGACTTACAGTGTGCTGGCTTAATAATCCAATAGGGTTGATAGCCTCTGAAGTCCTATTTTAACTAAAAAAATATATATATTTAAGGGAATAGTATTTTTTGTTTCTCTCTCTCTATTTATTCAGTTATTCATATAATCTTTAGTTTCCTCCCTAGACCTACATCAAGCTTTAAAAAAATAAAAAATAAAAATAAAAAAACCCGCCCCCTAGACCTCCCTTCAAGATAAATTTGTATATTTGTCGGTAGAAAAATATCCCAGCCGAAAGCTGGTTCCTCTTAAAATTACAGGCTCGCTATCGCTCGCCAGGAAAAAAACGACACCTAAAGGGCACGGAAGGTCTTAAAATTGACAACGAAATGGGGCGAAAGGTGTTAAAATCGTTAAACTAATGGCCCGAACGTCTTATGATATCAAAACTAATGAAGTTAAACACGAGGGAGAAAGTACCGAAAAATGTACACATTAATCTACAAGGGGGATCTAATGGATATTTGTTTAAGTTTGATGGAGGTCTATGGAGGAAACTAAAAAAAAAAAAAAAATATATATATATATACCTGTATATATATATATATATATATACATGAAATAATCGACCAAAAAATGATAATACTATTAGTCACACAATATTCCAAGGAATATGATTCATAGATCCAAGATACGGAGATGAGCCTCACAGTCATGCGCAGTCCAGTGTTTACTTTAGTCATAAGAAAAACGTCTATTGCGTGTTAAGATGATATACTTATGTAGCTAATTGAGTGAAAGTTGATGAGTCTCCGGAGTTTTAATGGGATAATGTTGTAACTGCAGAAAATATCGATGTAGTGGATGTCCATTATCTTTCTTGTTATCAAAACACACACACACACACACACACACACACACACACACACACACACACACACACACACACACACACAGCCCGTAGCCTAGTAGGTAGAGCTCTCGTCTCACACACGAGGGGTCGGGGGTTCAATCCCAGACCGGGCGGAGACAAATTGGGCTTGTCTCCTTTCATGTGTTAGCCTCAGTTCACCTAGCTGTAAATAGGTACCTGGAATAAGTGGACGACGTTGTGACGTCCCATCTGGGGTTGGCAAAAATGGTACAAGGCGATATGGGTATCATATGGTTCACCTAAGCTGATGGCTACCTAAGCCTTCGGGCGAGACGGTACCGTCTATAGTGAGAATGGTACCATACAGATCCACCCTAAGCCTTCGTTTCCAATGTCGCCAATTGGCTAAATACAGACTACACACACATCCACAGCCATTCCAACAGTACATAAAACACTTAACATGCATTTCACGCAATACATTCCCAGTTAAGGAGGCGCGATAATAATGAGCTTAGCTCGCATTGCGTGGATTCCCCTTGACGAACAAGTAACTGAGTAACTGAGTAACTGAGTAACACACACACACACACACACACACTATCTCTCTCTCTCTCTCTCTCTCTCTCTCTCTCTCTCTCTCTCTCTCTCTCTCTCTCTCCCCCCCCCTCATTAGTGACAATAGAGGTAATTATACAGGTGAGGATCTAATTAGAGGCAGGACAGGAATAAGATACCAAATTTACCTTTAATATTATCACTCGTTATTTCAAGACTATAATTTCGTCGGTAAAGTCAGTTAATTCACACACACACACACACACACACACACACACACACACACACACACACACACACACACACACACACACACACATATCCCCCCCCCCCATACACACTCACTCACACTCACACCCACCCTCACTCACACTCACACCCACACCCACCCTCTTCGTCTCCCCCCTCCTCTCTCTCTCTCTCTCTCTCTCTCTCTCTCTCTCTCTCTCTCTCTCTCTCTCTCTCTCTCTCTCTCTCTCACACTCTCTATTAACCTACAGTCGTGGTCATGGCTATCTAAACACCTGCTAATGATATAAAACAAGACGGTGAATATTAACGAGTGCATTCCAGTATATTGATCATTGTGGCTGGAGAACTTTGTCAAAATAAGTTACCCTTGTATCTTGTTTAAGGGGGGTTGGGCGTATTTATTTGCTCATTTAGCCTATGTATCTTTTTATTATTATTATTTTTTATTTTTTTTAGTTTCCTCCCTAGACCTCCCCATCAAAAATAAAATAACACCCCCTAGACCCCCTTTCAATATAACTTTTTACATTTTTCCGTAGAAAAATATCCCGGCCCCGGCCCCGGCCCGGCTCGCGATAAAATCGACACTTTAATGGCACAAAGGTCTTAAAATTGACGAAGAAATTGGGCGTAAGGTCTTAAAATCGCTAAACTAATGGGCCGAGCGTCTTAAAATCTCAAAACTAACATGCTAAACATGAGGGAGAAGGGCGGCCTGAAAAAGCAGCCCATCTCCCCTTAATCCTCCAAAATGTGTCCATAAGTTTCTGATAGATAGATCCCTGAATATGAATAAGAGGGATCTGCCTTGTGTGGGCCAATCGGCTTTCTGCAGACTCCCATTTTCCTATGTTCTTATGAAACAAATGGATAATAATGAAAAATAGCACAAGTTATCTCAATTTGTTTCTATTCCTTCTTTCTCTCCTTTATAGTACTGCTCGTTTATTGTATTCTCCCAATTCCTCGCTTTCTTCCCTCACTCTCTCTCCCGGCTTCGTTTTTTTTTTTTTTTTTTTTTTTTTTTTACTCTCTCTTATTATATCTCAAGGTAAATTAATTATTAAAACTGATCTGCAGTCCGGGTTTCTTCGGAGGGGGAAGGGCGTTTTTCTCTGCGTCAGATTCCGCGGCTGCTAGTGACAAGAGAGAGAGAGAGAGAGAGAGAGAGAGAGAGAGAGAGAGAGAGAGAGAGAGAGAGAGAGAGAGAGAGGAGAGAGAGAGAATACGGAGAGAGAGCGTCGAGCGAGAGAGAGAGAGAGAGAGAGAGAAAGGTGAGAGAGAGAGAGAGAGAGAGAGAGAGAGAGAGAGAGAGTACACTGGCTACACAGACCTTACGATCCAAACGAGGTGATCAAGACAATTCTAAGTAGAGATGGCATACCTGATAGAAAAGGAAAGTTGAAGGAAAGGATCGAAAAGAAGAAGGCTCTCTCCCCACCCTCTGTTCCCTCCGGCAATTGCCGTACATGAACAAAAGTTGGAAGTGATTAACCTTGCTGGGCTTCGAAAACCCCAGAAGGAATTTACAGAAATGATTGGAGAAAGAAAGGAACATTTATGCAAGGTGTGAGAGAGAGAGAGAGAGGGAGAGAGAGAGAGTGTGAGTGTGAGTGTGTGCGTCTCAGTCTTGGGCGTATTTTTGTTGGTCTTGGAGAGGTTCCAGGGAGTTGAGACCAAAGGCGGTGGAGGGAGGAAAAGAAGGCTCTGCTGGAATTGGCTTTGGTAGGAGAGAGAGAGAGAGAGATATATTTACATATATTTACATATATTTACATAGATACACTGACCACACAGACTTTGCGGTCCCAGCGAGGTGGTCAGGACTTAATTCTAGTAGAGGTGGCTCTCGACACCCTCCGTTCCCTCCGGCAATTGCAGAGAGAGAGAGAGAGAGAGAGAGAGAGAGAGAGAGAGAGAGAGAGAGAGAGAGAGAGAGAGAGAGAGAGAGAGAGAGAGAGAGAGAGAGAGAGAGAGAGAATGAAATGAAAATAATGCCAGCATATTGAAAGAGTTTAATGTTACGATCTAAATAGATAATATGATCGTTATAACTCTAATAATACCTACGGAGAGAGAAGCTCAGAAGCCAACATCAGGACGCCCTATGAAAAGGCGACTGGATTAATAAGGGTTGGGTACGAATATGAAGTAGTGCAAGAGATAATTAGGAAAAAATAATAAGAGGTGAGAGAGAGAGAGAGAGAGTGAGTGAGTGAGTGAGTGAGAGAGTGAGAGTGAGAGTGAGAGAGAGAGATATAGAGAGAGAGTTACACAGACTGCACAGACCTTGCGGCCCTTACTAGGCAGTCCGGACTTAATTCTAACAAAGTTTGCTACTAAGCGGAAGGTAAGGATAGCAAAGCAGAAGAGGGTGAGAGAGAGAGTGAGTGAGAGTGAGAGTATGAAATACAGAATGTGGGTGAGAATTATATATATATATATATATATATATATATATATATATATATATATATATATATATATATATATATATAATATGGTATACAGCGAGATAGAGAGAAAAATAGAGCGAGATTAAGACAGATGTTAAGAATCAGAGCAAGCCAGAGAATAAACCAAGATAAAGAGAGATAAGCCAATCAAGAACATGAACCATAGAATGGCGACTAATTACCCGAACGATGATTGACCACCGTAAAAGAGCAATGAAAGCGACCGGAAGTGGAAGGCGGAAACCACAAACTACGGAGGAGAGCGGAATAACAACCCGTATAACAATAATAACATTGGGATATAAACCACAAACTACGGAGGAGAGCGGAATAACAACCCGTATAACAATAATAACATTGGGATATAAACCACAAACTACGGAGGAGAGCGGAATAACAACCCGTATAACAATAATAACATTGGAATATAAACCACAAACTACGGAGGAGAGCGGAATAACAACCCGTATAACAATAATAACTGGGATATAAACCACAAACTACGGAGGAGAGCGGAATAACAACCCGTATAACAATAATAACATTGGGATATAAACCACAAACTACGGAGGAGAGCGGAATAACAACCCGTATAACAATAATAACATTGGAATATAAACCACAAACTACGGAGGAGAGCGGAATAACAACCCTATAACAATAATAACATTGGAATATAAACCACAAACTACGGAGGAGAGCGGAATAACAACCCGTATAACAATAATAACTGGGATATAAACCACAAACTACGGAGGAGAGCGGAATAACAACCCGTATAACAATAATAACACTGGGATATAAACCACAAACTACGGAGGAGAGCGGAATAACAACCCGTATAACAATAATAACATTGGAATATAAACCACAAACTACGGAGGAGAGCGGAATAACAACCCGTATAACAATAATAACTGGGATATAAACCACAAACTACGGAGGAGAGCGGAATAACAACCCGTATAACAATAATAACACTGGGATATAAACCACAAACTACGGAGGAGAGCGGAATAACAACCCGTATAACAATAATAACACTGGGATATAAACCATAAACTACGGAGGAGAGCGGAATAACAACCCGTATAACAATAATAACATTGGGATATAAACACAGACAAATAATGTTTATAGACCGGTGAATGGATTATATGGATGTGTTATATGTATGTGTTATATGTATGTATTACTTGTATGCGGGTGTATTTTTTGTAACCGTGATAAGGCATTGTATACTTGTGTTAAAAGGCGTGACGTCACTTAAGGGAAGATGGTTCATTTTTGGTCAATTTAAAAAAAAAAAAAAAAAAAAAAAAACGGGATCCCCCTTGAAGATATATATATATGTACATTTTTCAATATTATGACCTTTCGTGACATTTACCTGTCGATTGTTTTCTGGCGATCGATAGCGAGCCTATAATTTTAAGACATTTTGCTACCGAAAAATGTATGAATAACTGAATTATAGACCAAGAAAAACAGCCACTATCCCCTTAAACCATTTATTGACCACTTGCGAGTTTCAGGCTATAAGAAAGTTCGGCCTGTAAACATCGATAATAAACAAATATATTAATTATGCAGGTTTGTGATGGATATACAGTATAGTATGTTGAATTTGTTGTTATGTATTTATATATTTACTAAAACCGTATTATAGCTGGGTATTCTGCTAAATATCAATGTCTACAGCTCCAACTTCCTTATAGAACGAAACTCGCAAGTGGTCAATTAGGATGTATAACTTGCCAGACAAACAAACCGAAACAGGACCGGCACAATATAAAGACAAAAGAACGTATCAAAATCACATATAAATCCTATAAGTTAGATTAGACACAACCCTACACTAACTTGGACCAAATCTTAGCAAACTAATTAAGGGGATAGTGGTTTTTTTTTTTTTTTTTTTTTTTTTTTCTCTCCATTCATTCATTTACTCATTTATTTCTTAGTTTCCTAGCTAGACCTCCATCAAACTTAGAAAAACACCCCCTGGACCACCCTTCAAGATAAATTTGTACATTTTTCGGTAGAAAATTGTCCCGGCCGAACGCCGGTTCCTCTTAAAATTACAGGCTCGCTATCGCTCGCCAGGGAAACATCGACACCTAAATGGCACAAAAGGTCTTGATATTGATATAAAAATGGGACGAAAGGTTATAAAATCGACGCACGAATGGGCCGAACGTCTTAAAATCTGAAAACTAATGGGGCTAAACATGAGAAAGAAAGGGGACCAGAAGAACGACCCATCTCCCCTTAAGAAAGAAAACAAAAAACTACTTATCCAAATGACATAGCCCGTACATCATAATTATAAGTTAGATTAGATACAACCCCTACACTAAGTAATTGGCCGGAACCTTAGCCAACTAATTAAACAAGGGAACGTTTGTGTAATTGGGTGGAGTTGTTTATTAGTCGTAAATTAAGGGGAGGTATTTAGTTTCTTCCCTAGAACTCCATCAAGCTAAGCAAAATTACACCCTTTCAAGATAAATTTGTAAATTTTTCGGTAGAAAAATGTGGTCCTCTCCCATTACAGGCTCGCTATCGCTCGCCAGGAAAAAATCGACACCTAAGTGGCACGAAAGTTCTTAAAATTGACAGAAATGGGACGAAAGTTCTTAAATCGCCAAACTAAATGGGGCGAACGTTTTAAAATATCAAAAGCAATGGGGCTAAACATGAGGGACCAAGGGGTCCAGCAAAAAATCCCTCAAGTGGAAATCTCCCCTTAAGGGTTGAAATTACGTCCATCTGTATTATTATTCATGGCCAGAGACCAATAGCAGAGCGGGGGGGGGGGGGGTCCGAGTTCATTCAACGCTATACCTTTATTATTTATGGGCCGACGTCGTATTACATGACTCACTGATATGTACTGAATTCCTAAATAACAGTAATGAAGTGGTGGAAATACTTGGAGTTAAAATAGAATCCCTAAATTTAGCAGTTATTGTTACATACAGGCCTCCAGACTCATCCCGAGAAGAATTAAAAACCCAGCTCAACAAAATAAAATCAGAAGTGGAAACCCTGGGGAACCCAACACCAAATATTATATGGCTAGGAGACTTTAACCTACCAAACATTAAATGGAGACAACTAGAAAACCAGTTGGTGGCAAATAACACCGGAGAAGCACATACTAATACGAGAGAGCTTTTTGAACTTTGTGATTTTTTTAGTCTTACCCAACATATTGCTGAACCCACACGGGAAAACCATATCTTAGACCTGGTCTTCACTAACAACGACTCTCTAGTACACAGCATTAACATATCGGACACAACATACTCAGATCATAAATTAATTGAGATCAAAACAACCCTTAGAAAGTGTACAGACACCCTCAGAATCGAGAACAAAAAACCGGCCCCTTCAGTAACTTTAACTTCAATAACAAAAACATTAGATGGGAAGAGGTAAATCAAGAAATGGAAGAAATAGACTGGAAGATTTAATGAATAACCTGACACCTGCAGAATGTCTAGTCTTAATAACAGAAACCATTACCCAAATCTGTAGCCACCATATTCTGCCAAGACAACACACAAACGAAGAAGCAAACCCAGATCGTGAAGAGGAGGAGGCTGTACAGAAGACGAAAATTACTCACACAAAAGATGCACACATCAAAATCTACAACAGGGTAGGAAAAACGGTCGAAATAGTAGGATAGAGAACTTGTGGGAATTGCAACAAAGGCTTAAGTGATATCATATGAACTACCCACATATTGGAAGGAGGAGAGGAAAGCTTATTTGCAGGTATAAAGGAAAAATTCCAAATAACTTCTTTTCAACAGCCAAAACAAACAGGCTTTCTACCTTTTTTTTTTCTAAAACCAACATCAAACATCGGCCCACTGAGCAAAGAGGACGGCTCTGTTCACAGGGACAAAAAGGAAATGATTCGCGGAACTCTAAGCAGGCAGTTATGACAATGGCATTCAGTGAGCCTGATGAAACAAAAAAGTCATCAGAACGAACCCAAAATATAGTTTTCATGGACACCTCCCCCAATCGGAAAACCCCTCAGATGCTGGATATTGATTTCGGTCCAAAAGACATAGAAGAGGCCATTTCCAACATGCCATGCCCACTCGGCCCCCAAGGCCCGGACTCATGGAATTCGAATTCCCTAATGAAAAATGTAAGGAAAAACCTTTCAAAACCCCTGGCTATAATGTGGAGGAAGGCGTCTAGACACTGGTGACATACCAGATAGCTTGAAAAACGCAACTAATTGCCCCACTGCATAAAGTGAGGGAGTAAAGCACTACCAAAAAAAACCTAACCGCCCGGTCGCTCTAACCTCTCACATCATTAAAGTTTTCGAGCGAGTCCTGCGAAGCAAATGTCAACATTCATGGAGACAAAATGAACTACACAAACACGGGTCAACATGGGTTCAGAGCGGGACGAAGATCATGTTTCTCACAAAACTTTTTTGGAACACTATGACAAAATTCTTAAAGCGCTAGGAAAAGGAAAAGCAAAACGTTGGATGTCATTTAACACCGATTTTGCTAAGGGATTTGATAAATGTGACCATGGTATAATATCCCACAAACTGAAAGCAAAAGGTATAACTGGGACGAACGGAAAAAATCGGTACGGTGGATATACAATTTCCTCGTTTAACACCGAAAACAATCCTGGTTAGCAGTAAACCAAGTCACTTCTGAGCCTTCGGATGTCAAAAGAATCCCGTGCCCCAAGGAACAGTGGGCTAGCTAGCTCGCCCCTTCTGTTCCTCTTTCGTAATTTGCGACATAGATACCAACACCAGGACACAGTTAGCGGTGTCGTCCTTTTGGCTGATGACACAAAATTAAGCAAGATAGGTAACCACCTACAAGCGGAGCACGGGCCGACTGCAGGAAGACATTGAATGTAGGTGTTCCAGTGGACCAGGGAAAACCAACATGCAATTCAGATGAGGAAAAACTCCAATTTAATACGGGTGACAGGAGATAATAATGGTGTTAAAGAAATTACAAATTACTTAAACAGAATCTAACCCACATAATCGAACGGAAAGACAGTGTGAAAGACCTGGGGGGTATTTAATGTCTTGAAAATATGGGTTTTCAAAAGTTACATAACCAGGTCAAAGTGGCCGGCTGGCGAAACGTCTAACGGGTTGGATTCTGCGTAACTTTTAAAACTGCGCGGTGAGAAATTGCCTATGATAAAACCGCTTCTTTCAAAATCATCTCTATAGTGCTACCGCGGCTTGAAGACTAGTAAGCGTATTAACATCCCCATACAACAGCAGTGTGTGAAATACTAAATGACGTAGGAGAGTGTACAAATAAATTTCACTTGCTGCATATAAGTTCTATATTTAAACATCTACACTATTGGGAGCGTTTAAGAGCAACTGAATCTGTACTCACTGGAACGTAGAAGGAGAACGGTACCTAATAATATACACGTGGGAAAATCGCCAGAGAGGTTTAGTACCAAACCTACATACTCCGATAGTCATGACATTCAGTGATAGGAGAGGCTGGGAATGCGAATTCCACCGGATGGGAATAACAGGGGTGCTATGGGCTATCTGCGAGGAGGGCTGGTTATCACACAGAGGCACCCACGATTCTTCAACAAACTCCCCACGGCGAGGGGTAAGAGCCATGAGGGAAATCTAGTTTTAGACAACTCCAAGAGAGCCCTAGATGTCGAACTGCCAAAAAGTGCCAGACGAGCCCATCCGCGCAAGGGAGCGAGCTGTCGCTTCCCAAAACAGTCTACTGCACCAAATCACCACCCATAACGAGGGAGCGTCGCGCTCCTTGGTACCGCCTAAGATAGAAAGAGCGGGCGAAAACACATCTAAAGGTATCTAAAGGTAGGCTATTATTAACCCGTCCAGCCCCCCTGGCTAGTTTTGTAATGTTGTTCACCAGAAACCCGGCCGTTTTCTCAAAAAACAAAATGGTTTTATTCCAGACTCAATAGTGAATGTGGGGTTAGGAATAATGAATGCAGGAAAAAACCACAAAAAACCGCTCAAAAAGCTTAAAGAATGGTCCTACAGCGCCCCCGAAACGTATTTTACCAGAGTAAAAAATTTAGGGCAAGTACCCCAAAAGAACCAGGTTTATTGCGCGCTCACGCGCACGCACGTGGACTTTGAGAGTTTTAAACCATCGGCACGGTTTGCGTGGGATACGTACACAGTTCCCATACAAATCTGAGCCCTCTTAGTGGCTCCACCTGAGGTTGCGGTCGGCGTTAAATAGGGTGACGCGCATTATCAGGCGCGTCTCTGGGGCTGTGCTGTTGAGTTACATACCATGCTGTGGCCGACGCGTCAGGCGCGTCTGGGGCCTGTAAATCCGGTTGGGTAATGGGAGGTTTTTAGTTTGGTCTCTAGAAGTCCAGCAAGCTTAAGATTAACCGTACCACCGGAGCCCCTTTCAAGATAAATTTGTTACATTTTTTTCGGGAGAAAAATGTCCTCTGCTGAAAGCACGGTTCCTCTAAAAATTACAGGCTCGCTTATCGCTCGCCAGGATAAAATCG